>CCAG010019941.1:0-158349 GCA_001077435.1 Glossina morsitans morsitans | reverse complement strand
GCCAGGGCCAGATTCATTGTATAAGCCTATGTAATAATTGTAAAAAAATATCATTATATAACGATACCGAGTATGTTGATGAGCTTATTAAAAACTTAATATAACAGTAAGCAAGCTTGTTGAAGTAAGAAGTAATATTACGTCGCATGGATCGTTTTGCTTCCAAATCAAAAGTAATTCTTAAAGCAGCAGAGGCTAAATAACAATTTAATACTTCTCCCATTTTGTATATGCTTCTTAAACGTTACAAACGGAATGACAAAAATAATGCACCCTTCCTACGAATGAAAAGTACGAAAAGATCATCATGGTTAAGATCGGCTCAGATTCTCACGCTGATCATGTCCATAACCAAATACCAGGTCTCTGATGCGTGTTTCCTTGTGTTTTACACAAAATGACACAAATGATGCAGTCTCAACCTTCGCCGATGACGCTAAGCCAAAGTTAAAAAGAATGTTAAAGAAAAAGTAAATAAAAAAAAATGGTTTTATCTTACAGCCATTTGATCACTGGGTGTTATATACATCCGTGCAAACTTAATATACCCGAGTGCTCGAGTATAAATACATTGGAAACATGAACAAGACTGTAACAACTCGATGCATAATTCCGTGTCCAAGTTCCTAGATACATCATTCCCAGCACGCATGGCTTAGAGACTCGTCTACTCGTCTCCTAGTCTACTCACACCTGAAGTACTAAATGTTAAAACAATGCTGAGTGTACTGAGTGTTCTTTGATTTTGGCTATGAACCGATCTTTTCCCGCGGACATAGAGAACTGAAAAATGTGCCCAAACTATTTCATATGGACGATTGACGACTACCTTAAAGGATTAAAATTTTTCAAACATTGCCAGCCTTTTTTTTGTTAGGTCGCATTTTCATTCACATTTTAATTTTTTATTATTCCATAACATACTTTAAAGATTTCGTATTTTATTTTTAAGCGGGAGTAGAGTTAAATATTTGTTTTTAAATAAGTTTTTTTCTCTTTTCTATTATATTTTCTTTATTTTTTTCTGCTTTTTTCTTTTTTTTATTACAGCCGGTTTTATTGTAAAGCTCACAGGCGCGCATTTGAATTTATTTACTATACTTACGGATGTGTGAGTTATCTGCATTTTGGTCGCACAAACATTGAATCTCAACGTTCTTGTGTATTTTCGGTATTCATGCGTAATTGTTGTTCTGTTAGGCCAATTTTTTTTTATTTTTTTTTTTTTTTATTATTATTATTATTATTGTTGTTAAGCTAGTTTTGCTATTGAAGTTTTTCTTCTCGAATTTAAACATTTCAGTCACGTAAGTCTATCGTTCAACTTTATTTAGTATGGCAAGATTTAACAACAACAAAAATATAAATTTACAATCTCTAAAGTAGGCAATAAATTTAAAAAGATTTTCTCTTAAAATCTGTTCTTGAATTCGAGGCTAATCTTTTCTTGCGATTCAAAATTTCACGGTGAGAGATGTGCAACAAGATTTACGCAAGATTTTCACTTACTTGCAAGTCGATGCTAGGTTGTAAGTAGATTAGGTTCTATATATATATAAATATATATATAGGTTTATATATAAGTAGATCAATCAATCAATAAGTTTAACAATTATTTATTTATTCATTCTCTATATATTTTGCAAATAAAATTACAAAGTATGGACTTGAAGACTGCCGCATAGCTTAGATCATATGCTGGCCTGTATTGAAAACTCTGCCGCACTTGGGACTTGAACACGCGGTCATTGATTTATTAGTCGCGATTCTTTGCCTACTCGGTTACTCATGCGGAGCAAATATGTGCTTCACATATTACTGGGAATATGTACGTCCGGTTCCATTTATGCGCAGTTTTTTTACCTAATTTTAAAGTAGCACGGTCCACTAATAAGAAAAAATACACCTTTTTTATACGAACTTTTTGTTCTAGTGCGAATCCCAAAAATCAATGTTTTTTTTTCGAATCAAAGCCAACGGTTCTGCTAGACATATCTAACATGTCTACTGATGAGGGCTTTTTATGTTCAATCAGTAACGTAAGTAAGTGTGCACGCTTTTTATCGAGGAGCGACGAATAGTTACGAGGTTGATTTTGTTCCTAACTTAAATATAAATTTGTATATATTATACTTATGGACCGAATTTTCACAGCACCCTAATCTCTTTTTTTTATTTTTTTTTTTTTTATAAAAATGAATTGAGTGTTTTTTTGGGAAAATGTTTATAGTGTTTTCATATTAAACGATTTCTTAAAGCTGTGGAACATATCCTTAAGTTTACCATATGTCGCATATATTTTTTTACATGATTTTTTTTTTGCACGGGTTTCTAAGAAACGTAGCTACGGTGCAGAACAAGAGTTCGGTGAATTTCTTATTGTTAACCCTATTCCTAACAATTTTGATAATGCGATGCAACTCTCCCATCACTTCTGAGAATCTGGGGAGTAATTAAAACTTTATTACTTTTGTTTATAGTTAAAATCCTTTTACATATCCAAATAATGTATGTATATGTAAACATAATATGTTATACGCAGGCCGTATATGTTTTGATTTATTATTATATAAAACAAGGAAAGAAAGTGAACACACTGTACACGATGGTGGCTTCCTGCGAAGCACAAAGAAAACGCTTAGTACTGCGAAAATTAATTGAAATTGTAAATTCATTTTTTAAACACATAAGTACCTAGGAAAGCTGATCGCACTTCTATCTAAAAAAAGAAATGCCAGCAAGACCTAGATTCCTGTATGAAAATGTATATGTAGCAATTTTACGACTTACAGTACAAAACCTAAGGTAGCTTTGTGTATAACATTACGAAGAAATATTCTCGAATACTTCCCCCTGTTCCGGCATTGTCGACAATAGTAGTATGTGTTAGTTTAGTTTTTAGATAAACTCAACTTTAAACTTAACAAAAAAAGTTTACTTCTCATCAAATTATTGTTAATATAGGGTGCTTCAAAATTCACTCAAGAAGTCATTTTGATAGGAAACACCGGTATATAAGTAAAATGTGTTCGCTCATAAAATATATACCGTATAGGGTTGTATCGTGTTGCCTAAATGGTGTCTTGGACTTTGCTGGCACATACATGCTCTGATTTTATTCGAAAGATGACCATTCAACTTTTGTTTTTCTGCAATAAATTCAATGAAATCTAATCACTGTGGCTTCGGACCGAGTGTTTTGTGAATTGAAGTCCCTGGAACCTTAGCAACACTCCCAAGTGCAGCTTAGACGTATTTAATTAATTTCATCTTTCTATATTTTTCAATTAATCCCTTCCTAAGTGATCAAGTAGAATCAGTATTCCGCATTATCTTGCGTGAATTTTGTGACACCCTGCTATAGGGGATTAGCAAAATTCTTGCTGTTTCGTAAGCTTGCAAAAGTCCTCAGAGTTGATCTCTTTATCGCGTCACCCTGACGTGGCATGTCTTTGTTATTTTTTATTTTCAAAAATTTTCTTCGCCGTACATCTTGTTTCTTTTTCTTCTTCTCAAAAAACTTTAATTATAATTCAACATTTAAAAAATCTTAACAGTTTTTAAATAATTATCTATTTTAACGCCTAAAGCGATTTCCTAAAACAAGAACAAGAAAACAAAAAAAAAAAATAACAAAAATTCTAACAAAAAATGAAAAACTTTCCTTTTGATAAATTTCATCACAAATGTATAGAGAGGTATGAGAAAGTTGTGTGTGTGTGTGTGTGTGTTTGTGTGTGTCTAGATATCTATTGCTCTCTGCTTTGCCATACTTTCATTCAAAATGAAAAGATGGTAATTTAAAAATTGTCTGCTCATTTTATTATCTGCATAAAATTCAATGCATTGTTTGTCAATTGTCTGCTCTTTCAAGTCTCCGTTGTCGTAGGCAAGAGAAAGAGATATGTATGTATTCCCTTTTGCAAACACTTGTGCTTGTGTAGGTACATGGCAGGCATGCACTCCAGAATACGATACGAATTTCTTGATTTAATAAGATGAAATTTTATTATTTGTGTGTAATGTTAGCCGCGCTCGCTTACGGAAGAGAACTGTGGGGTCCATACACTCATTCCATCATCTTTTTAATACTTTTAGCGAAATTAACATAATTTATAAGTAAAGATTTTGCCAGTTTTTTGCTGAATGAATGTGTGTTTATTTTTTTATTTTTATTTTGTTCCCACTCTTTCTCGCATCCCCGCGCACTCCTTTCTTTCGTTCTGGCCGTTGTGCTTCAAGTGTTTTAAGTTATGCTGTTATTATTTGTTTTTTGTTACTTTTAATATCTATTTGTTGCTACATTTCGCCATAATTCCCACTGTAAGGCTTAAAGGAAGACAACGAGGAGAATGGATATTTCGACTGAGAATGTTTGTTATGACTCTTGAAGTAAATTTAATAATTTAATCAGCAAAGTCAATATTATGATGAATCCAAGCGAAATAAAATCGTAGTTAACGATCAAATGCTAGGTTTATAGGGAAACAATTCTATATAAAAAAGAAGATTTCATGTATCACAAAGCAACGCGATGGATTAGATTCAATTTTCCCAAGTAATAATGATACTTCAACTTTTCACGTGAAATTATCTCCTCGTCATTAGAGCTTAAAATGAATACTTAATCGGAACAATTCTATATATAAAATGATTTGAATTTATTTATACCCACCGATTACAATGCACATGTGCTTGATTGTAAGATAGATGATGGGAAACTCCGTCAATAAACGATATCACATTCGATTTAACCAACGCGTAAAATTATCATTTGTATCTGTTCTCGATCAGTACGCTACGTACTTACTTAGAGGGCCTTGTTTTTTATTCGGATACTTTGCTTATATTAGCCAGCACTCAAAATGAAATGATCATTAATTTCTTACCGAAGCAACACTAAGCACCTTTAACGAGTTTTCAATCTTTTTTTTCCACTTACCACTAGAAGTGCGGAGAACGTCAGTTGATGCACGTAATGTTATGATCCTTTTGGTGGAAACAATTGCACGCGAAGTGTTGGTAGTTGTAGGGTTAATTAATAATTTCAAAGCAAAGAGGACATGGCAGCGAAAAGGGTTAATGTATTGTCCAAGTTTATATAGTTCCTTTTTGTCTACTATAATTTAAACATTATGTCCCTATTGGTGTTTTGTTCCCATTGGGAGATGGCAAACTTTGTTATTTTCAATTTTTACTCATTAGCTCTATGGATAGATCGTAGAATAAAGACGTAATAAAATAAAAAAATTATTGAAATCTTTAAACAAAATTTTAAGTTTAAAAACGAAAAAAAAAAGTTATATCTTTCGTGTCTTATGGTAATTACGTTCATTGACTCATAGGTCTTTAATAGGGTTGACTTTAACATAACTATCCCATTAGATTTACTGTTTGTTATATTTGCTGCGGGGATCTTACATATATTGATTAACACGGATAGAAGAGTAAACGTGCTTTTGTACCATTGCCTACGAAATGCTTATCTTAAATGGAAGCCGTAGTTTGAACTGCTACATAGACGAAGTATGGTACACTGCTGTGATCAAGAAGTAAGTCTTCTTCAGTTATCGTATGAATCCCTTTCATCAAGGGTAACTGGTAATAAGGAAAATTATGCGACCGTTGTACGTCGGTTGCATGAGAGTGATTAACGAAATTATGGGCAGACAACTTTAATGCATTTTCTAACCACGCATTGGTTGTTCGGCCTCTTTCGGCCAGAAATTTATATCTTAACGTTCCGCAAGGTCATTGAGAATTGGAGTTATTGGCTTGAAATTTGGTACCTATGCGCTTTTTAGTGCTACCAAACTAAAAAAAGATATAAATAATCACTCCAATTAGCCTAAGAGACTTGAATAGAAAAAGACTTGTTGTCTTTTCACCGCAATAATATACGATATCATATAAGATTGAAATATTGACTGAATTAATGTTTACTGTTCCTTGCAATCAAGTATCGTACACAAGTTGGTAGTAGTGGCTATTCAAATATTTTGCCCGAGTAAATACAAGTTTTATTCGATCCGTTATGATACGAGCTCCTCGCAAATCTAGGCTCAAGCCGAACAAAATTTCTTGTTGTCTCTGAGAAAGCTGTGTCGTATTTAAAAAAAAAGAGATTTGATTTTGAAGATGTTTGATATGCTCCTCAGCAGTCGGTGGCTGCCGAATTCCTTTGCAATTACGAAATGATTAGATGTGCGTTACTCTCCAAAAAATGTCTTCGCCAAATGTCATTATCGCCCACATCGACGATGCTCTTTTGCGATCCTGAAATTGTCGCAAATTTGGTACATCATTGTTGACAGATCCGAACATTTGCAACTTCACTTCACCACGTGTGGCATAAACGTGTATAAGCAATCTATGCGCTGCTTCGTTTAGGGAACTCCTACCACATGCATCGCAACTAACTGATGAAAGGTATTGAAAATAACCCTCTTATGTCTCACGAGTGGTACGCCGAATAATAAGACCCCCCATAATGAATTCTAAAAGCTCAATTTGACATGAGAAGTACAATTACCACTGTGTAGTAGAATACAGCAAAACTTTCCCGCCAACCTATTATAATAGAAGAGTTGTTTAATATGAATTTTCAAGCACATAAAAAAGCATTATTTCAACTATTATTTGTGAAGTTTTTGTTTAACGATTTTAAAAACCCAGGCTTTGGAGCGCGGTATTTAGATACCTCTTGTTTGCAATCAGCCACTCTAAGAATATCCCCTATACGTGCATGCACGTGTTGGTGGTCACGAAGAGTGACAAGAAGGGAGGGATGGAGAGAGGGAGTAGTGTTTGTGAACGTTTGTCTTGAAAATGAAGACATCAAGTACGGTGCAAAAGACCAATGCTGGTAGATTGTTCCAAAGGCGGGCAGCAGGGTTAAAAAGACGACGAATCGGCGTAGTATGCTGTATGGTGTACAGATAAGTCCAGGACGAGTGGCTGAGAATGCTGAGAAGGCCGTGTAGTCCTTTTAAAGGATTTCGTTGGTTAGCAAATCGGTTTTGTTTCGCTAGGACATTGCCCTGCTTTTACCTGTACATAAGCACAACACAGCCCACATTACGCCGATGGTTAACGGTATCGAGAGCTTTGGACATACGTTCGTCGCCCATGACTATTTTTCTCTGTATACGGTTGACGAAGTTCCAGCCCAGTTTAGAGGCTACACATACCAGTTATGCTCTAATTTGCCCGGATAGATGGCGCAAATTTTATGGATATCCACTGCAGTGAAGTATTTTTTGCACCTCTTTAAAAAACTGAAACTGCGTCTTTCGATACTACAAACACATGTTCACCTTATGTTTGCCTTATTTGTTCCTTACCTTTTCGTGACAGTTGCGGCGGTTTCCAATTTCTGTTAGTAGGTGAAGGTGATTCAAGCTTGGACGAAGAATTTGAAAAAAGGTTGAAGTTCGGATGAAGGTAGACAAGTTTATATACATCATACTTAGCCTTGTGATATTAGTTGTGATTAAAGAGAAACAACCGTTGGTTCGATGATAGGCACAAAAAAAATAAAAGAAGGTCCTATGCTTTTTCTTTTTTAAAACTCAATTAGACTTTGACATCACGGCTTTCTAGTATCTCTCATATATGTTCACATATACGTTGCGTACACGTAGGAGATCGGATATGAGATAAAAATATCAAAATTTTTAAAAAACTTTTCTCT
Source organism: Glossina morsitans morsitans (assembly GCA_001077435.1). Classification (NCBI taxonomy): domain Eukaryota; kingdom Metazoa; phylum Arthropoda; class Insecta; order Diptera; family Glossinidae; genus Glossina; species Glossina morsitans. The sequence goes on along the minus strand of CCAG010019941.1, from coordinate 150,656 downwards.
CGTTTCAAAGCAAGCTATTGATGATGAGTGAACAAGAATTCGATCCAAGCCAAATATAACTTTTTCTCTTATTTTATAATTGTTTTATCTACAACAAATTATAGTTTAATAATATTTATTGAACAACAGCCACTACAATAAAAAAACGCAGTTAATCGCAATTATGCAAATGAGATCATTTACTTAATTTAGTCATTTTAATCGTGTATGTTTCACAGTTTGATGTTATATTGTATATGTATATATATATGCATTTTTATTATTTTTTTTTGTTAATCATCATTTAATAGGGTATGTATACGTAATGTATGTGACACCATGATACACAACACTATTATATTATTTTGTCATTATTTGTACTAAATCTCTTTAAACACAACACTCGGTATCTCTGGATATATAGTTAATGAACATTAGCAAGTCAATAACTTTAAATAAATACACCAGTGTTATGGACACAGGCAAGTATGCATATGCATACGCAATCTATGAAATAAAGTAATTTTTTTACGCATTTTAATCCAGAAAAAATTAATGACAAAAAGGTTTAAAGGTTCCCAGGCAGGCATAACGATGGGTAGTAACAAGTAAAATGGTTTCTATTTAATTACAATTGCAGCCACAGTTTGCTGTTTTGCTACTATGCAACAAGGATGAAGCTGCCTGCTTCGTGTTGTTGCAAAAGCAGACACAACATTTTGTATCAGCTAACTGCACGTATGCATGTGTGTACGCATAGTTACGTGCAGATATTTGTAAATCTATACATATATTTCCAAATCTATACATATATATATATATATATATATATACATATATATGTATCTATATGAGTATATATGTTTTCACAATTATCAGGCCTTAACGCGACAACTTGCACGGGGTTAATAGTAATGGGGTCGTGGCTGGACAAGCTTTCGTGCGTGTTCATGTTACAGCGCAAGTGATAATTTTACGCTCAATTATTATTAAATATTTAATACCTGAATATCTATCTCTACATGCATGTTCATGTTCATGTTTATGTTCATGTTGCTACATGCATGCATGTATGTATGTGTGTGTGTGTGTGTGTGTGTGTGTGTGTGTGTGTGTATACGCGTGTGTTTGCCTGTGCGTGTATGTAAGTTAAGCATCCATTTGGTAACACTTTTCTCTATCATGTTCAAAAAAAAAAAAAATTTTGAACGACAGCATTTTTTCTCTTCACCAAATTCCGTAATTGGCGGATTGCGTTGCACATTGTTTAACAGCATCGCTTCATAAGTGCTCGAGTGCGTGTATATGTGTATATGTGGCCTATGTGAGCTACTGGATATTCTTCTATTCATAAGCATATTTATAAGCATTTCAGGTTACATTGCTCGCCCTTATAACCGCGTATTTAAGTGTGCGTATCTATGTTTGTGTGTAGATGTAGTCTCTAATGAGATTGCAATTATTTTGTAATAAATTTTTATTATTTCAGATTTAAGGTTCATACTTATATGAGAGAGTAATGCGCGCATATGAACATTTACAGTAACTCGATTATACACATAAACGATAAATTTGGATTCATTTTATGTTATTGTTAGCGTTGTCGTTGTTGTTGTTGTTGTTGTTATTGCATGTGTGGTGTGGTCTTATATCATTTAATATTTAATTGTTTTTATGTGCGAAAAAGAGTGGTCCTGAAATGAGTTAATGCTATATAGCTATCTTTTTTCCTCTTTGTCAGTGTGTGTGTGTGTGTGTGTGTGTGTGTGTGTGTGTGTGTGTGTGTGTGTGTGCACGTAAAGTACTTTAATTGTTTGGATAACACATTTTTAATTATGTCATAAAAAACGCAATGGCAGCAGTCTTTATATATGAAAAAAAAATTGTCGAATTTAATTATAAAGAAATTAAAATCGAGATGCCGGAAAAAAAGGCATTATAAATTAACGCATATGTAGTTGGACATTAAAGCGGCTTCACAAAGATCGAATTAATGAACATTTTTTCCAAAGCTAAAGGATATCACTCATATATCGGAAACATCACATTAATTTAATCGATATTAACGGACATGTTTACGTATTCACTCCAATACTAATCGTAGTCTAAAAAATAGTGACCCTTCAAGTATATAAGTTTTATAAAAATTCACCTTTAAAAAAGGTTCATATGACAGGGAGGCCAAAACGTGAATAGACGTAGTTCAAATTTACTTTAGCTAACTTTTTCCTTCGTCTTTTCTTTCGTCAGAGAACTTTCCTTCTTTGCTTTTTCTATGTTTGCTATATTCGTCTTAAAATACCAACACAATATCTTGTTGTTTAGTTAAATAACTTTTTATGAAAACCAATCTAAGAGGGACGATCTAAAAAGGATGACATAATCCAGCTCAAATCTGGCATAATAATTGTCTGTATTATATCATTTATCGGAAGCAATTCTCGCTGTATTATTTTAAAAACTTGATCTTGAACTTTTCCACTGTATATATAGATTTTTACTTTACAACTTTATCTGATCAAGTCCTACCTTTACCTGTTATTATGTCATTCTCGTTTTCTGGACTATACTAACTTACAAGCTGAAAAGCTTGTTGATTGATGCCATACAATGATTGATTTAAACTATGTAGAATTCATTAAGAAGCAGGGAGCAAACAGATCCTCATTTTTTTTGTTGCAAACAAGTAAAAACATTGTAGTGGGCTACGGCCCACACATTTTCGAATCGTTCTCGGACCAGAACACTTGAGTATACCAAAGAAAAGAAAACAAACAGGCGGACAGGCGGACGGACGGACAGACGGACAGACAAGCTTAAATCGATTAAGAAAATGAGTCTGAATCGATTGGCAGAATAAAATATAAGTCTATCTCAATTCCTTCTGGGTGTCGCAAACATCCACATAAACTTAATTTATCCCTTTTAGCACAAGTGTTGTAGGCTATACAAAGCAATCATTTACCAGCTACTAACGTGTATTAAATAGAAAGTAATGAATATTAATTGAAAGCACAACTGAGCGTTTTTTTTTTCTAATACTCATTAAATTGTAGAAATTTCATATCGCATAATATCGTAATCCAAACGTGCTAAGACTTTCTCACATAAAAGACTTGAGAATATCCAAACGATTCTTTTTCTTAGACTGTCAGCAACAATATTTTTTTCGTATTTAATCAGACAAACCGGAACGTTTCCCTCCACCAATGCATACGTGCAAGTATAGTGGTCAGAGAAACTTCAACATAGATGAAGAAAGAGAGAGAAAGTAGTGTTTGCTTGTATACGTTTGACTTGAAAATACAAACGTTGAGAAAGATCACTGCAAGCGGATTATTCAAAGACACGTAGAGCAATTACAGCAATCACAATCAAATATAATGCCATTGTCTTTAGTAGTTAATGGAGGTAAAGATTAAAAATCAGGACTTCAATTGCGTCGCCAGCAGCCAGACGGAGCTAACTTAGGCTTGGCAAGGGACTTGAGGGAAGATATGGATTGAGCTTCTGATGAGATCATTGCTACTATTACCATTTATTTAGCCATTATTAATACTCAAAACACTTTATCCCATTAACGAACTTATTTGCTTCATCGGCTGTAATGTTGTTATACCCTAAGCCACTTGTCGTACAAGGGCGTGATAAGTTTGTGCAGATGTATGTAAACCCCCCTTCCCGTCCTTCGCCCCCATACCGGTCGAACCAATTTAAGCTTGGCTGTCCGTCTGTCTATCTTGTATTCTGGTATTCAGCCAGATATTTTGATGAAATTTGGCACACTGATGGTTTAGTTGACCCAAGGAGATACGCTATAGAAAACGATTCGGGTCGCTCCACTTTTTCGACAACTTCCCATATAAGGCCTTCGTAGTGAAAACACAATTAGCGTTTATTTGGAAAGTTATTTATTTTACTTTATTTTACTTTACTTCGTTACTATACTTCTGACTTTACTTCTTACTTTATTATTTAGTTCTTGCTTTACTTCTGACCTAACTGAACTGCGGTCAGTGACTTATATAATAAATTATTATGCTAACTTAAACAAAGTAGTAGAATTAAACTGGCCTATTACTATAGTTACATATAATGTGTGTTATAGCTAAATTGTGTTATCTTAACTAGATTGTAGCTAGTCTTGCATTATGTGGAAATATGTAAAAGTGTAAACGTATGATAAATTATTGATAAGCGGGTAGAGTGCGATAAATCGATAATGCTACACCTTATTTCGAAGAGTCGTTGTATGGATAACTATAGGGTAGTGTATAATATTTAATAGTGGACCGTTCCCCTCTATAGTATTTGTAAATGTTTCTAAACATAAAAATTTTACTCTCTGTTTTCTTGTTCCTGTTGTTGCTGAATTTCGTTGGACATTTTTCTGGCCAAAAATCTCAATTAATGCTCCCTACAGATTGACTCTACGATAAGCGGAAAACATGTTAGTCTTGCTACTTTTTGATCACACTAGAATGTTTTGTGATGGTCTTCATCTTTGAAGCCATCAATCACATCTACACTCTCGCAATACATATTTACAACAAATGATTATTAAATCAGTATCAACAAAAGATCTCATTAAAGAAGAAAAACAAAGGCTAAATATTTTTACTCACATACTTTTAAGTTCGAGCAAATCGTTTCTGATTCGACTAAAGGGTTATTAAATTTTACCTTTCCACTTCATATTATTTGACAAAAATTAAGATTAAATACTTTTTTCATTTTTTTTTTTTTATTTTATATGCATGTTATGATAAAATATAAAATTTTAACATATTTCTGATATAACACCCAAAAGCTCTTTCTTTACTTATATTTATATAACAATATTTACACTTCAACAATTGCTTAAGGCTTACATTAGTCAAAGTAAATAGAAAGAAAAATATGTAAATTGTAGACAATAAATGTCAAAACCAAACTGAAAAGAAGGAAAAAAGAAGAAAGAAAAAAAAAATAATTCAAGATATAGTGGAAAATACAGAGACGCCCTCATCTCCGTTAAGCATTTAGTTTAGTCAAAAAAAAAAAAAAAAAAAAAAAAATGAAGAGAAACTCAAGCAAAAGAAAACTAAACATTTCGTTTCAAGGTGCTTTGGCGTGCAAGCACACACTCCAAAGGAAAAACGCCTTTAATTTTCGTAGATGAAATTTATGTAAATCGTTAAAGGAAATAAATTCTAATGCTTACGCGAATTGTCCTTTATTTTTTATAATAAAGTTTTTTGCCAGAAATATTTAACATAAATTTCCTGGTTTTAACGTGCATAAAGCCAGGTTAAGGTCTTTTATCGATTTATACTTGAAATTGCTTTTAGCCAGCCGGCTTATTAAAATGGCTTCAACGTTTTAGTTAAACTTCCTATCAGCGGTTCTGCGCATCTTCGCATATCAATTATACTTTAATTGTATTCGTAACACATCTTCCTCATGAAATAGGTTAACTAGACGAAAAGTTTATTCAACTTTTTCAATAATAATTCGTTAAGTAAATGACTGAAGCTGACACCTTCTCTATAGCACTAACGCTGAAGAGCGCACTTGAAAATACTAATAAAATCATTTATTAATGCCGTAATAGCAACAAAACGGCTAAAAATTCTGAACCTAAATCTAAAAAAACAATTCTAACAAACTTAAAAAAAAATAAAAAACGTATATATATAGATATATATATAGAATCGGAAACGGAAGCATAAATTGAGACGTTAACGAGAACAGCAAAGATATAAAAATTCCATTCTTCTGCGTCTACAAAAACACTTTTACTGGACATGAGACGAAAAACCATTAACACTTCGATAAGTTCATATATTGAGTGCATTCAATCAATTTAGATCTATGAACGTTGTGTGATGTATATGTACTTATATATATATATATATATATATATATATATATATATTTATACATACAAAATATATATCTGAAAAGTTTCCGACCTCAACATGAAAACCACTGCAGATGCAGATTAAAAATTGAGGGATATGTTTACCCGTGCATTAGTAACTACTCACCAAAGTTTCAGCCATCTTGGACAGGCAACTGTTCGTTGACAGCCGTTTATGGAAATAAAAAAGCAAAGCATCGAACTGTAATTAAACATTGGTTGTGTCCGCACCATGAACAGAAGTTTGATTTGCATTCTAATCTAACGGAGAACAGGGAAAGCAATTAAACTCTTAGTTCGTGTGGGGCTTCCGCCTACTAAAACCCGCTCGCACATTTTTGACGCAAGTCCTGGAATTGTCATTAAATGCTAAGTCATTGTCCTTATTCTGCTGCTAGCACGTTCCGCTCTTCTCAAGCACCGTTTCATAAAGCGTCTACATCGTGGCCGCGTCTGTCAAGATATTACAGAAAAGAGCACATAGTTTCTTTCACGAAGCGCTTACTTCTATCCGTCGTCAGGTTTGTCCCAAGCTCCTTTCTTGCATGATACAATTTTGTTAGTTGGTCGCACGCATCATCAAGTGACATTGTGCCGCAGCCATAACATACCCTTAGTCCCGCTGTTCCCGAATTAGCTTGTTGGCGATTTTGATATAGCTTGACCTACGTAAGCTATGCTAAGCTATCTTGGCATACATTATAACTGAGGCTACCACGTTGGCCAAAAACAACCGTCTCCTTTGACTTAGCGTTCCGATATTCGAGATCATGCGCGCAAATCCTGCATGTAGAGATGTGGCATCTAGCGACTACTGGCTGCTCGCAAACGATGGTATCATCGTGAAAAGTGGAGCAAATTTTTAAAGTCTGCACATATTATTCCATACAAAAGATGACGATATGTTAGAGAACCGTTGGACTGATGGTAGCACTCTTAAAGGAGACTACGTTGATAGAAAAAAAGTCGAATTTTGCAAAAAAGAAAAAATGTTTTTTTTTGCTTACCTAAACTGGACTTTTCACGCAGTTGTCTATATAGAGGTGACACGTTGATCTCTGGCTCTATCTGAAGCTATTTCTCTTCTACAATCTTCATATGTCCGAGACTGCTTAATATTTACTTCATAAATGTGCATAAGCCCTTGGCCATCAAAGTGAATAAATGGATTTTTCATTACTTTAGTTGTAATGTTATCAGTTCGCGATTAAAGGTTGACTTGCATTTTTTTAATTCATATCGCCGTTTAAATTTAAACCGACATCAAACAACCTGACAAAAAAAACCAAAAAAGTAATAAACGTCTTTTGTACTTGGCCACTGATTTACCTCAATTTTAATTTAGTTAATTGTCAAAGAATGCCAAACTCTGTATGCATAACAAATTAAAAGTTGTATACATTTTTGTTCCTGTTGTTGTTATTGTTTTTGTGAGCAAATAACCGAAGCGGCCATACAATGATTTACAATGTGTTGTTGTATGACAACAAATTTTAATGGCATTCATATTGATGATGGCTTGTACAAAACAAAAACGTAAAGAAAAAAAAAATGAGAATATAAAAAAAAAGAGAAATAATAAAAATTTTAAAAACAAAAACCATGCAACGAACCAACCGTACGCTATATGTGATTGGTGACATTAATTTTGCAAAAATATTTCCACATGAACATATGGTCAGGTTGGCATATGCTCTGCATATATCCTTTACTTTCCTCCTCCCTTACTCTCCGTCTCTCCCACCACCTCTCACTCTTTTTCTATCTATCATTCTTTCCCTTTTACTCTTCATTCTTCTCCTATTTTCCTCGTGCAATTTCTATAGAATTTTCCTGTACATACGGCTGACGGCATTTATTTCTCGTTTTATATGAAAATTGAATTTTTACTTTTTTCGATTTTGTTTTTTTTTTTCGTAAAAATGTTAATTCCATTTCCAATCTTTTTTTGTTATTGCCGAAGTTGTTGTTGTTGCATATCATTTCAATTATCGTCATTTCAATACATGTATAGGAAATTTTATTATATTTTTTCAGAGAAATATTTATATATATACATATTTTTTTTAAATAATAAATTAAGTTAAGCCAGATGCTGGAAAAAAAGCAAAAAAAGCAAAAAAAGAAAAAAATTAATAATAATAATAATTGTAACACAATAAAAATTATATTAATTTCTTCGACATTCGCCAGACCTTCATTAAATGATTGCTTACGTACTGAACAAATTAAAAAAAAAAAAAAACAACTTCTAAAATTTTCATGAAAACCCACACAATAATATCGAAACACTCGAAACAGTTAACGTCAAAATAAATATTCTACTTAGCTTACATGCATAATGGCTTACGCATGAACGCATAATGGAATGCGTTGTCACTGACTTTGAGATCCTTTGCTGACTGTTTTTAAGAGGAACTTGGCCTTCTTCTTGAACAGGTGAATATGTCCGATGACGGCAGTTGCCGATCACGAAGGTTAGCGATAAAGCAAGTCGTATATTTAATTCGTCTTTTGTTCTTCCTATGCACATGATTTATGTTAATATGTTGTGATGCATTCCGCCTCATTATGTGAACGGCAATCATCACAGTAAATACTGTTACTTCCAAGTGATGGTCGTTTGGTGTAACAATGCACGCATTAGTTTTCGCATAACGAGAGATTAAAGTAACTTGATAGGAGTTTGCAACAGGCCGCTCACACGATATCAGTAATATTTCTGAGTTTCATAGTGTAGAGAGAAATCCATCCTACATATTATTGAGGTGAGATAAAGTGGCTTCACGCGCAGACATTGAATATATTATTATTATTATTATTATTATTAGTATTATTATTAACTTAGCCAGAGAATTAATTGTAAGACTGAAGTCTTAAAGCACTAGCATCTAAGGCTAAGGGCTTTATTGAAAACTCTATTCCACTTGACATATGCACTTGAGACAGTGAATGTAAACATTAAGTTTTCCTAAAATTGTTCTCACAATTACGCCATCGTCTGTAAGCTAGATAACGGGGGGAGGGAGGTACCAGCCAAGGTGTTGCTCCTAAGAAATGCTTGATGACATTGTCAGATGAATACACAAGATATGCAGGAAAAGATTGCATCCACAGGGTTGACATATACCATATGGGGACCATAAAGAACTCGCTATGATCTTAAAGTATACACTGCAGTTACAGTATATTCGTAAGAAATTATGTTCAGAAACCAGGATTTCTGCTTGAATCTTCTAAAACCCTGATTCCACATTATTCCTCCTCAATCTGACTGCATTGTGTCCATTCTGTCCGTACACGCACAACAAGCGAAAAATACTATATACGAACATTTTTTTTTTTAATTTGATTGATTAGTATTTGGCCTGGCAGGCCCACTGCTACTGGTCGTCATTTTTATCTGTTCGTTCGGTTGTAATTTTTGTAATATGTTGTTATCAATTACATTTGCCATTTATTTTACAATTGCGGTGTACAATAAATTAAAGCCACACACGACTTGTGTGTGCGTGCGTATATGCCACTGATTTTAGTTTTGATTGCGCCGCAAATTTTATAAAAATTTATTTAATTCGTGCGCCAAAGTGGTTAAAAATTTAATTGAATTTATTGTATAGATTTCGTTACAAAATGTATAAAATTTTAAAATATAAAAAAAAGTAAACTAAAACGAAATATTATGAATTTTGCTTGAAAAAAAATATATTCAAAAATATCCAAAAATTGTATCGAATTTTTTTAATTTTTTATATTAAAAAAAAATAGAGCGAATGGAGGATAAGAACTTTGAAATAGTAGCCATAGAAAATGTGAAAATATTTAAACAACGTGAAAATCTTCAGTCGCTTCAGTTAAGTCGCTCGGGCTACGAACGCGTTCTCGCTTGTTAGAATCTTCAATAAAGAAAATATTAGGCATATGCATATACACATAACCCTATCTTCACCTATAAACACCTCTTCCGGATAATCCGGATAAGGAAAAACCATCTTGAACTCTTGAACAAGTAAATTTAAGAAAAGAAAGAAATATTAATTATACGATATTCAATTGCAAGATATAGTTAGATTCATCCCTCAACATAGCGATCGTATATCGTGTAATAGATATTGTGTATCGTTTATACTTTAAATCACTTATATATAAACTTTTATTATACCCTTACTAAGTGTGTGCGAATGTATGGAAAACCCAGAAGAATTTGACATAGACCCATTCGTTATTATATCGATCTTAACCGAAGCTCAGCTGTCCGTCTGTCTGTCGATTTGTCGGTCTGTCAATCTGTCTGTCTACCTGTAGTCTGTCAGGTTGAAATATTTGAGATATTTTAATAAATTTGCGCACTAACGTGTTTTGACCCAACACAAAGGCACGCTATTGAAAACGGTTCGAATCGGTCCACTTTTTCGATGACTTTTATATATATATATAACGCTTTCTTTTGAAAAATTGTTATGCAAGAAAAAATGACAATAAGTAATTTGGTAAAGAAATAAAATTTACCAAATTTTGACCACGTTGGTCTATTTTTTGAATACCACCGCATATAAGGATTCTCAGGAAATGTAAACTCTTGTGGGTCAAAAAACCCTAGTCGTTAAGTCTTTACGATGAAATTTGGTCATGATAGTAATTTGACCTTGAAATTGAGCGGACCACATTTGAATCAAATGGGTCTATTTCTCGGACCACACTCCATATAAGATTTCTCTTGCATAGTAACCCATTCAGAAAAAGATTTAATTTTTAATATTTTATGATGAACATTAATCCTTAGTAACAATTTAGCCCAAAAATTACCGATAGAGAACTTGGATCACATAGGTCTATTTTTTAGATCCTAGCATATATGAAAAACAAACGCTTCTAGTTTTTATGAGGGAAACTGAAAAATAATAAAATTTTTTGGAAGTAAATAAAGTTTGCAAAGTTCAGGATCACGTCATGTGATCCGTTGGACATCCTTTAATATGCGGGCTTTCACGAAAACTTTGCCTTTGCCTGAAACTAATACATAATTGGTACGTTATTACCAAAACGGGAGAATAACTGTACTAGATGCGCTGGTGTAGACTATCTAATGGTCGGCCCGGCCCGACTATAATGTTTCTGCTTAGTTTTGATACAAACGTTCCCGTACACTAAGAAAAACCCGCCTTTAGTGGAGAACAACTTTTATAAATACAAATCATGCTTAACATACACATACAACATTTTTATAATATAATATTATTTAGAAATTGACATAAAATTGAAAGCAACTCTCTCATTGCCAAAACTTATAAAAAATCTGGTCTGTCTTCGTATTCCATGCAACCTTATCAAAGTTTGTTGTTAACATATCTTCTGACAATTTAAGGCTAAGTTCAACATTATTGTCATTCAATTGACGAAATAACAAATTTATGACTATGTTCCATGCACACACTCAATAGCACCAGTAAAAGTAACAGTAACAACATTAAAAAATATACATCTACAGTCTATTATACATACATTCATTCATCAATGTCATGATAAATACGCAAATTTAACGATATTGAGAGATCTTCGCTGACAAAACCAGACTATAATAGCAACAAAATATGGAAATTTTTAGAAAAATTTTTATTTATCTTTTTATTATTATGATATTTTTATTTGAATTTTTTTATTTTTTTAATGTTCTATTTGACCATTAAAACTTGAGGCAAGCGAAGAATTCATTATTAATTTTAAATAATTTTCGACACTTTAAAATTTAAATGCTCTCTTCTTTTTATTGCCGCTTATCGTTGTTGTTTTAAATCGATTTTATTTTTATTCTAATATCACTCATAATTTTTTTATGATTATTTAACAAAAACAAAAAAGACAATTTTTCCATACCACTGCCTGTATGAATGATTTTTTATTACAATTTCAATTTAATGCTTCAGTGGGGATAGACAATCAAAGAAAAAAAAAATCATAAACATGTCTTGTTGCACCATCATCAACATTATCTTTGTCAGCTTTCTAAAGGTTGTGTTATATCATTTTCACTTATATACGCACACGTATCCATTTATCTATGATAAGCACTTATATAAGACATAGCGTATTGAAAACCAAAATTTTTAATTACATTTACTGTGCTTTTATCTGTGTCTTTAATTACAGCTTTCTTGCGTAGAACGCAGAAAACGAATGAATTCATTTAAAATGCCTGGCTTCTTATACTTCTCAGCAATGGATGAGATTGCGTGAGTTTTAATTATCCGCTTGTAACATATATACAGTTTTGATTATGTCCACCTTACCGCCTCGTTTGCCGGTCTTTCATCCGATAATAATGATTACCAGTCTTCTTACTTCCAAACGCAGTATTCTTGACACTTCTTGTACTTTCTTAGTTTACGTAGCTTAAGAAAATTGTCACGTGTACACATCAACTTAAATATTCTTTCAAAACTTTTGACGGTTCAACCATTTAGAAGGCTAGTCGATATCATCGCGTATAGACACCCACTGGCCGAAAGAAGATATCGAACTAATAAGAAGATTATATCCGGTCATAACCGAATCTTTTATAGCCACGGTCGTTACCCTACAAAAGACTGAAAACAATGGAAGGAACTGGGCGCGGCTGATTTTTTCTATTCTCAGAAAAAATTACGAAGGCATACGCATTGTATCTTATGAGTGACAAGAAAATAACGCGGGAAGCATATGTGTGCACTGTTTTTGTTGCCTAGGCATGCGGGCATTGTAGGCGGGTCTTTTCAGCGGTTGCGATTGTTTTCAAATTCTTTTGCAAATCTCTAGGGAGTATCTTCATTTTTGCGATCAGGACAATGTTTACCACAGATACTGCACACTTAGACAGATGAACAGGTGGACATGCTTTCCGAATTTGCAACTGGTCCAAAATTTGTACACTTTATGGAGCCTTTGAAGTTTACTCCTGCGCGTTATAAAGGTATTGAAAAAATAAAATTTGGTAAACTGTAACATTAGGTAGGTGCGGATATTTTTTACCTATTTTGTGTAGGTACTACAGCATCGCCCGTAGAATATGTGATCAAAATTTTGTTCTTTTATCCGTCCTGCGACTGATGTGCCCTCAATGCCTTCAATACCAACCTACGTCCACGAACTTCCATATTTGAAGTTGATAGCTTTCTTTTTTGCGACCAGGAGAATGTTTACACAGACAGACATTACACAGATCGACAGACGGATAGATGGACATGCTTAAATTGATTAAGTGTTTAATGCTGATCAAGAGAATATATACGTGATGGGGTCTCTGAGGCTTTCTTCTAGGCCTTGCAAATGTTTCGATAAATCATTCTTCGCTGATGGATACGAAAAAAAAATATAATTAAATAGTGAACTTTTTTCAAATAATTTTCCCAGTTTTCAAATCCGGTCAACGGAATTTGAAGGCCAATGTAAATTTTTAGAAATTCAATACCTTATAAACGGATGAATAACCGGATCGATACGACCCAATATAGCACCTGCCATCTCATTCACTTACTTGTAAGTTTTAGAGCAAGTCACAAACGTAGTAAAGAAATTAGTATACCTCCGTTTTAATGTGGCCGATAAAATAAGATATGTGAGATTATCGTGATAAGTATAAGCGATTTATGAAATGCGGATTTCGCCCGCATTTTAGAAAGAAAGTGATATATGTAATTACTATTATTTGCCACTGCGAAGGATAAACAGATGTGAAAAAAAGATCAAATACTTAAGAAGAAAATCGTGTAGTATGTGTAACAGTAATTGAATTAAATTCTATTAAATCAAAGTAAATTAACTTAAACTTCAATAAATGGTGAAAAAAGGGAAAAGTTTATTAAATATATTTGAAATGCTCGCATCTCTCATAAAAATCACTTAAAATCTATTCGAAAGGACACGTAATTATTTCTAATAACTGCATGCATATCTCTCTCAATGTATTGTCAATTCCGAATTGTATGAAACAATTTCTGATATATTTACACTGTCTTACACTGTCTTGGCGGTTCATATATAAACGAATTAATTCCGGTGAGTTTCTTTACATGTTTGCATGAATAGTGCATGATTGTGTGCGTTCTTCATTTTGTTCACGCATCAGTAGAACATCAATTACATGGATATCAGATTCCACATGCAAAACATCATTTCTCAGTGAGAAATTATCACTGATTACGGTGTTTAACGTTACAAAAGATATTGATGATGATGATGATGATGATGATGATGACGGCGACGATGCCGATACCGATAAAGATGAAGATGAGAGCAATGACGATGTCGATGACGACGGCAATGTTAACAATGATGATGTGGCAATGCTAACTCAAACGACATATGCACGCCTTGAGTTTAGATGTATCGTAAAAGAGCCAATAATGACACCAATGTGCCAGACAATCATCATTAGATGAATAACACAAATACCGTCGATACGTTATTGTTTAAACAGAGACACATTGCGACACGTTCGATGATAGTACTTTGATAGGTTTTTATAGTGAATTTATAAATTTTTTGATTGAGTTGTCTGCATTTAGGAGACCCAGAATATCAATCAGAACGTGCATAATCTTGAAAAACCATAGAATTTATTTTATACGCACGTAAATTAAAACCACCGCACACACTCCTACGAGTATATGCATGCGTGCAAGTTTTAATCCTTTTTGGTATGCAAAACGTCTTCTATGCAGTGGCTGACTGCATTCTATTTAAGCCTGGCTATAAGGTAAATACGATGTGTTGTCTTTTGTGTTTTGCTCTTTCCCGTCGCTGTTAGTTGCCTATCCATATATGTGAACATATACGTGTATGCGTTCGTATTCGTGCATGTGCGTCAGGTGTCTGCTCATCTGTGAAATCGTATGTTTATTCATTGGTGACAAGCTGTCTGGCTGCTTGAAAAATTGATGACGGCAATGATTCAACTTATTGCTGCTACTTCTACTGCCTTTTCTGCCTATCAACACACTGTAAAATTGCAACAACAAAAACGAAACTTTCACTAACGAGGCACGTTTAATTTGGAAAAAAAAAGCACAAAAATCTGGAGAAAAAAAAAACTATAGCAGACTATAAAGTTGTTTTTCTTACGCGCGCGTTGTTTGTCTTTTCAAACTATTTATTTGAATTTAATTTACGAGTTTTGTTTAATTAATCACGCTAAAGATCTTATCTTAGTGGGAACAAAAAAAAATGAGATAAAATTACTTTAGAATTCCTTTGAAACGGTTCAAAAACCTTGAAAAATTTGCAGAACGTCCATGGATTATAAAAAATAAGAAAATAAATTCCCGCGTAATGAGGAATTTTTACGACTTCACAAATCATGATCGCGATCGCTAAGTACCATAGTTTTGAACAAACATTACGAGTTATCGACCGCCTTACATTCGCTTTTCACACCTTTTTATTTAGCTACAGCTTTTTATGATGTTCTTTTATCGCTGTTGTTTAAATTAACTTAGCATTCTATAAATGTTGTTCTGCTTATCTCAGATGCTTTATGGTTTGGGCTTAGATATTTTTCTCACGGTTAAAACTTAAGATTAGTAAAATTTTTTTTTTAAATAAAGAGAAAGTTTTTAAGTTTTACGTGCAATTATGTCGAGCGGATTTCACTCAGCAACTCCACCAGTTTCCATACGAATGATGATAAGAAAGCGTAGTAATAACCTCTGGGAAGCGACTAGTTCTTTTACAATTGCAAAAGCAGCCCGCAATCCAAGTTCTTGTCTCCTTCTTGTCTACACTATTCACAAATCTTCGATCAGATTCAAAGCGATCTACAAATCTAGCCGCACGAATGTACGGTGTCTGTTGCTCGCTTTAGTCGACGAACATGCGTTCTTGCGTTTAACATAACTGGCTTCACCTACTACAGCCTCGTCTGCAAAATTTCCGACCCACGGGTAATTCTCATACTTGAGATCATATGAGACCAAATTAACTCTAACCGGAAGCTTTTTCTCTCAGATACCACGGGTGATAGCGAGAACACCCATTTCGGGAATCTCAAAATGGTTGTGGCTGGCCCGAATAATGCGAAGGAGGCTTGACGATGTAAAGTTGCTTTGGAACCAGTTGCACAAATTTCAAATGGGACTCTCTCTTGCCAAAGGAAAGGACACGTCCGCGTAACTTGTTTCCACACAGCATTCATGGACTAAGTACCCCGGAGTCGAAGAGCGGCGGCTACATCTCCTCGCGTTTGCCTTCGCGCATTGCGAAGTTGTTTAGTGTAGCAAAAGACTACAATAAACAACTAAAACACCTGCGTTTATTTCATTGTATTCATCGACTCTTTCTCATTTAAAGATGATCATCACGTATTATTATTATTATTGTTATTAATTTAGTCAGAGAAGTAAATTCTAAGTCTAAAATCTTAAAACACTATCATCTAGGGCTATCGGCTTTATTGAAAACTTTACCGTCCTTGAAACCATTGAGTTTCCAGTCGATATCCTTTGCCTAGTCGGACATTCTGAGGGATGGGATAACGGCGCAATAACAAATTCTAACGGCTAATTTCCCCATAAATTGTTTAATTACGTCTTGACGCTGACGAAAGTTTTCTAATTTGGATAAATCAGGCTTCCAAAGTCAACTATAGCCTAACGCTTCCATGTATGTTGACTATTTAGAGCCTTCAACTAGCCCTATACTGAGGTAGTTGGCAAGTAGCTTTGCTAATTAAATTCTGCCTCGATTTAAACTCCACACTCCTAAGGACAAGTTACAACAAGCAAGAAATTTATATTCGCTTGCGATTGAATCTTTTCCACCCATCACTGTTATCCTATAAGAGATTAAAAAAAAGGAAAAATATAAATTTGTATGCGTCATAATGTTGAGAAACGAGCAAGAGACGCGGAATACAAATGTGTTCACATGTATGTGTGGCTGTGTGGTTGGTGCTCTTCAAACAAATTTGAAGTCGATAGTTTCATTTTTGCGGCCAAGAGAATATTTGCAACACACGTGGCACAGATGGACAGACAGACGTCCTTAAACCGATTCCGAATTTGATGCTGAACAACATATACTTTGTGACGTCACTAAAGCTACCTTCGAGCCGTTGCATACATTAGGTAATCATCTGAAAAATTAGTTTATACATTTTTGCTTACGCCAATACATTTTGCTTACAAACATTCACCAAACGTTCAGTTATTCAAAAATTCGCATGCAACGCCTCAAATAAACGAAACTTAGCGCAAACTCTTTTTAAGAAAAAACAGTAATAATTTTAGCCTCAAATATATTGCTTTGCAATAGCGATATTCACATTCCTATAATTCTGAACACGAATCCCCTCGAATTCGTCTAATATAACGTATTTATGCATTATTGGTGGGGGGTGTTTCCGGATGATCACTATAAAAAAAAGGAATCATGGAAATCCGCGACATAAGTAAAAAGAGAAAAGTATTACTTGCTTGTGTTAAATAATTTACGAAATTTCGATTTGCAGAGATTCAAGGCCAGCAAGGCACATTAAAATCTATTCGGCAAATTGTGCATAAAGCCAAAGCACATTTTACTTTTCAATGCATGTCACCTCATATGTTTCACACATCCGCAAGGTAAACAACAATTGCAAAGAATATCGTTTAACATACGAAACAACGCGAAATTATATACAGATCTCAAGTACAATATAATCCTGAACAAGTTCCGTGATTAAATAAGGGAAGACAAAAAAAAAACTTTTGCAAAATTCGACTTTATTCATTAGCATGGTCCTCATCAAGATTGATGGAATCATTCGAACCTTCTCGATCGAACTTCTCTCGATATCAATATCTGCTAGAGAACGGTTTGTTAAGATTCTCAAGATATACTGCAGTCGGTGCATCAAGCCTCGTTGTTCAGTTTGAATCGCTCTAACGGAAGCATCTTTCTTAGATTTTCCAACAAATAATACTCGTTGGGGCTAGATTTGGCGAATGCGATAGCCGCGACAATAAATCGTACTTTACCTTTCGCTACTTCAGTTTTCGTCCGCTTGTCTGAAATGCGTTGCTCATCTTTGAAATTGTGGCCACTTTCACCGGGAAATAGTCGTTTTCGATTAGGAAGAGTTGCTTGAGTTTTGATCGCGTCATCTAAGCGATGACCCTTCCTAAAAGTTATTGTAGACTTTTCGTTGGAGACAACATCTCTGGGCAAGCTCTCGAAATTTTTGACGGTTGTGTATATAAATTTATAAATTTATATATATATATATATATATGTATATATAGATATATATAATATTATAAAGCATTTCTCTGTAAATCAAAATCTCTTGAGTTATCCTAAGAAATGTTCTCGTTTCCGCTCGTACTTTGTGCTATATAAAGATATTCATTTATGTTTATTTAACATCAATTCCTTTGGCCTGAACTTGAAGAACACACAGAGAAAGGCACAAAATGCCACAACGTAAGTATCGAACGAAATAGTATTCATACCATTGTTATAACAATTTTCAATGATAACTAATGTACGAGCAGGAATGGTGCGAACGTTCAGGAAAGGAAAGACAAGAAGGAAAACAAGAGAATATCGTTAACTAATGCAAAGTGAATGGTTGTTGTAAAAACTTGTTGTATTCAATCCTACAGAAATAGAAAACTTATCAAAGAATGAGGGCAAAGTGAAAAAAATTAAGTGTATTTATATATATATATACATACACACAAACACACAGGCATCAAAGTGTGTTTACATGTATACACACATATATATTCATTCCATTTCTTTTTTTTTTTTTTTGTTATAGACAAAGCTGATGTCATATGTATTTATGCACAGACGAGCAAAATAAGCAGCTCAAGGATTTATTGGCTAAATGGACAGATTTGACTACGTGCAACTATGCAAAAACATACCAAAAAAAAAAAAAAAAAAAAAAAAAAAAAAAAAAAAAGAAAAGAAATCTTTTAAATTTATATATGTTTCCACAACAGGGTTAGAAGAATTCGGAAAGTGTTTATTGCTGGAAACACCAGACACTAAGAGAAATTTCGAAAAACAAAAATGAAGAAAAAACTTTTAAAGTAATATAAAGTTTGTAAAAATTTAAAATATTTATTCGAGAGTGTATATCGAGGATTTTCATGCCAAATTGACTCCTAAATAGTCTTTCCAAAAAAGCAAAAATAAAAAACCCTTGAAAAAATATCCACATAAGAAAAAAATATTGTCTGCTTATGTATTGATGAATGAATGTTTTGACTGTGTGGCATATTCAATGGCAATTTTTCAAGATTTACAACATAAGTCGACTTGTGTAAGAAAAATCTATGGCAAAATAATGGGAAAAAATTAAACGAGAAAAAAAGAGAAACATATAGAATGCAAACAAAAATTATGTGCTAAACGGGTGTATTGAAAGCCCTGACCAATAACCTTTACCAATATGTGCAACCGTGGCGAAGCAGAAAAGGTCAACCGCCAGGCAGCACATTGTAAATTGATAAGCAAAAGTTTCAAATATTCATGAGATCTATGCATAAGCCCGATTGTATCTTGGAAGAAAATTCTCCAGTAATTAATATTTAGACTGTCCTTTTCATGCTCCGCCCTCCTACGCTCTCTCTAACTAATCTATCTTTTCATTTATCGAATGGCATTCGAAGTCAAATAATATTGACTGAGTTAGTTAACCATTTGCGTTTTCCTGCACTTTCTGGAGCGTTATAACATTTGGCGAAGCAGCAAAGAAAAATGAAAAAACCTTTTTTTTAAATACTAGTGCTTTTTCTTCTTCTTCTTCTTATTCTTCTTCGTTGTCTTTCCGACTTGAAATTTATATAAAATTTCCTTATGGTCTAGGGCAAGTTTTAACTTTTACTTAATACACAGCCGTTCATATGTTACGTAATTGAGAATTTTAAGCTACGAACCTACGCATAGATGCAATATATTTATATTTGTATCAAATGCTAGGAGAACTTTTTTAAAATGCGACACACGCGCTTACGTTTAAGCAAGCATATATGGATAAGGACATTTAAGGATTTAAAAACAATTTTATTTCAATTTTTGTATAAGAAAAAAAAATTATAAAATATTTTTGTATATTTATTTTATAGATTATTGCCATATAATCAAACTAAGAGTTATGTTGCAGATTTTATAATATAAATAGAACATAAATTGAATTTCAATTCCTTTTCCATACGCATATGCACACAAGCAGGATCTTGCTTTCCCACAACTAGCTTTCATATCACAACAATGGCATTATAATCGAATTTTTATACACTTTTCAAAATCATTCTACTTATGTCATGTATGAGTGGATGCATGTGCTCGTTTGTCGTGTGGGACAAACTCGAAGGGGAGATCCTTAACCTGCTTGCTAGTTTTCCTTTCAATTTTTACATTTTCGTAGTACACGTCCTTCGTTCTCTAGTATCCTATGTAATAAACATCAATTAAATTAAATGCCAATACTTTTATCACAAGATTTCTTTACTTCTTTTTTTTTAAGATTTCTTTATTTGGTTTCTTGTCAATTATTGCTATTTATGAGAGAAAAGTTATGAAAAGGAAGAAGTACCAAAATTTATTTGTCTTTTTATAAAATCAGAAATTAAAGTGAAATTTTGTGACGTGCTCTGTATACGAGGTGTTTTAAAAAAAAAAGAAGACCTTTTCTCGAAAAATAATTAATTATGCATCAGTGTGTATTTTGCCCACTTCGAGGTAATCTCGCCAGCCCCACCCCCCACCCCCCTAGCCTTGGCGTTATACAACTGTGCCAGCGCTTTTCCCAATCCTCGAAGCACTTCTGGTATGGCCTTGAACTATTCCAGCAATGCGGCCTTTAATCACCTCCTTAATCGTGGCAAAATCTCGGGAACAGAAAAAGGTTGCAAGTAACCAAGGCCGGTGAATGCGGAGGCTGAGAGATGATTGCGGTGTTGTCTTTGCCCAAAAAGCTACGAACAAGAGAAGGCGTGTAAGCTAGCACAATACCGCGCGCCAACCTACCTGCGGACATCCTTAGCAATTTCTTTAATAGTGATTCGACGATTCTCCATAGCAACTTTTATCACTGCTTCAATGTTTTCCTCGATTCCTGTTGGACTCCCTATGCCCAGGACGCGCATAGTCATTAGCGTCTGCTCGGCCATCTGGTTGTGGCTTGTACCATATGTAAACATTTCTTTTTTTTTTTTTTTTTGCTCATAGTAGACTGGCCCAAATGCCACAATCAACATTTTAAGTGAATTGGAACACTTAGTATAATAAAAAAAGAAAACTCTATATACGTAACTCTAATGTACGTAACCTACAGGATATGAAGAGTCAGCTTTTTTTAACACCCCCCGTATGTTATATTCTTGGAGCATAGGCTTGTTTTTTTCATTATTATTATTATTGAATGCCTCATGCCTCAGCTGTCGGGCCGGGGAGTTCAACCATACCCGTGTGTATTAAACCAAAGGGATGGGCCCAACTCCTCTGCGATTTGGTTTTGATGCTTTCGTAATTTATTTTTAATATTACTGAGCCAACTGTCAAGTTTACTGTAAAGAGCAGCACCGATTTCTGCGGCTCCTCCAATCCATTGCGTACCCCTACGTACTTTAGGCCTTTTTTTGCAGGTTTTGGCACTGCTCCCGTACATCCTCATCGTGATGTACATAACCTCGAACACGAATTAATGTAAATTCGTGCAAGCAAGTCCACCATGTTTCGCGGGAAACAATGAAGTCGAACTTACTAATAGGTAAAGTCAAACTCAATGCATGTAGTACATAACGAACATAAAATAATTAATATTAGAAAAGTTACTGTTGTTATTGCTATCTATCTTAAGTAACGTTTACCATATGCGCATTCATCGATTATTTTTTATATCCTTGCAATGGTAAACAGGAATTGTCTTATCGCAGTAAAGAATATTTAAAATAATTTTATATTTGCGTTATTAATGCGATACTTATAGCTGTGCAGTATGTTCCCGATGAGCACATATACCTGTACCTATAAAGCGATGTTTTGCCCGATTATGTTCGAGTTTATTATAATCAGATGACACTTCGAAGCCTATTGTTTACAATTATTAAGATCACGAATTTCAATAAAAGGCTTGTGTAACGTTGTGAAGATTAATCGCAACATAATCAATCCGATGATGATCTTGGAATACAATTTACTTTTAAGATCGTAAACATATTTAAAGGTTTTTGATTTTAATTATGAATTAAACTGAAAATGTTTATATTTTTGTCTGTGGGAAAAACCTTATTACAATTTTCTTTTGTAGATTATATAGAAACATTTACTCCAAAGGGTTGAACGTTCGTTAGCATTTTCCTTCTCCAACTCTTTTAGTTCCTGTAGCTAACTATACAACTTCTCTAAATGTCATATATATACGTATATGTAAAATGTATGCATTTAAGGTGCGTGAGTGTGTGCTTGTGTGCAATGCATATAATCCTTAATTGAAAATAAACACAACATTTTACTAATTCAAAGAAAACATGTTGCGGAAAAATTTATCACAAAATTTACACTCATACAACATACTACACCATAGAAAGACAACAACAAACATATAACTATAATAATAAGAACACATTTAAGCACATGTACGTAAAAGTCGCTCGACATGTGTACCGTATATGTGACACTCAACCCGTGTATATCTTTGAAAGTAACAAAATATAAAAGCAAGTCTATTCAGTGCGACAGCATAATAAAGACTCTTTGCAGAGGATGGATAACAACGCCGGATCGCAGGGAAGGAGTAAAAGGGAAAGAAGCGCTTCAATATATGTATATGCGGTGAAATAGAGAACAACATATATTACATACATACGTGCATAGACATATAAAATTTTCAAATTATTTAAAATCGTATAAAAAACTAAACATAAAACTTGTAATCAAGATTTATCTAAGCCACACACACTTACGCTTGCAAGGACACCAACAACAACAACAACAACAACAACAACAACAACAACAACTCAACTAAATAAAAGCGGTCAAAGGACACACTCACACACACTCAAATACAATGAACATGACAGGCGATATACGTGTGGGGAGGGATAGAGAGATAGGCAGAGACAGAGAGAGAGAGAGAGAGAGAGAGAAAGAGAGAGAGAATGAGATAGAGATAGATATAGATATAGAGATAAATAGAGAGTGAGAAGTTGTATAAAAAAAATAAATAAATAAATAAATAAAAGAAGAAAAACGAAAAAAAAATTCAACTATAGAGTAATAAAACTTTAAAATAAATAGAAAATTCGTTGTACGGCTGAGTGTGTGTATACGTCTGTTGAGAAAACAATAAAATCCTTGTGTGCGCTGTGCTAGTGATTTATATTATCATAGATAAACACACTATATAGACATTCGCACATATTTACGTAAAGATAGACGCGGTAGTACAAGCAGCCAAAACATGTGGAGATCTAGGACCAGTTTGTGGTGTCAGCATATGTATGTATGTATTATGAAAACGCGCACACAAACGTACATAACATAATCAACGAAACAGTGTGTAAAACATATAAGCAATGAATTTAGTTTAGAGCAATAAACAGGAACGATTGGCCCCCCATTTCCTTAAATATATTTATTATATAAAAAATCTATTATTCACTCGGATCATTCGTACACATGATGTTTTAGTTGAGAAAACGTTTTAGAACCAAAGCAGGAAAAAGGATTTATATGCAAATATATGTTATACTTTATGGCTGTTAACATATCGTAGTGTCGTCATACGTCAATTCCTTAGAGAGATTTTGTTGTCCTTTTTGGCACTGATGGTGAATTGTAACTCATTTCGTTGCCGTTTTTTGCTTCTTTAATTGCAACGACTGGGGCTTTACAATATCTAACTTCAAACGGAAAGATTACATTTTTTGAGAAAAAGAGCAAAGAAAAAGTAAAACTATCGGGCCTATGCCATAAGTCTTTAGCAAAAACCGAGTAAATTTAAAACTCAAAATGTTCTCAAACACGATTAATTGATCAATATCGCCATAGGCTCTTAAAAGCCCTTGCTTTTTTTATATCATAATCCGCGGTGTGGGTCAAAGTGGTGGGAAAAGGAGATCGGGTGAGTGTGAATGAGAAACCAAGAGAAAGAAGGACGGGCAGAGAGAAAGAAATCAAAATTCTGGAGATGAAAATCTTCTCACAAAAATTTCTTAAGCCGCTGGTTAAACGCACACTTTTGTCCACGCGATACTATCTCGGCACAGGGTGAACATAAACATGGTTCCCTCAAACAAGTACACACACACAGATATTTTTCAATCCTTCCATGTCGAAAATATTTACATTTGACATTAGTAGAGGCTTAGGCTCATATACAATTCGCAGCTCGGTTTCACTGGGATCAAGCGGGAATATTTGTACATACAAAACCTATTCTTTTTATCATATACATTAATGATCTTCCATCGAAAAGGAATTCAGCGACCCATAAGTAACGAAAAGACTATATGTGCGCTTAATACGACCTGTACTGGAATCTGCTTTCGTTGTATTCTTATCGGTGCCATTTTAATTCAATTGAATCTTTACAGAAGCAGTTCTTACTCAGAGAACGACTTTTATGTTCCTATCCATCCAAAAAGGAATTTTATTTTTATAAAACTTAACCAATACAAGTACACCTATGACCCTTTTAGTTCACTTAGAGTCCTCTATATCTAAAGCTAAACGCGGTTTATAGCCGAATCTCTTTGTTGGGTCCCGTCCATAACATATTTTTATTTGTATTGTAAAAATATTTTTTAAATAAAAATAAATAAATTCTTAAGACGATTCACAACTGATCAAATTGCAGCAAATACTTAGAGAGCGTCAACCTAAACAGAGTAGACCAAGAGAAGGGAGGAGGATTATTTTAAGCCTATGCTGGGTCTCATCGTTCTCTACAACAACTATATTATTATGCTCAACCTACGATTTGCGCCTTGGATGCTTAGTTTTTCCAGCTCTTTAGGACTCCGCACAACAATTTCCTTAAAAAAACTGCCGTCATTAAGCACTTCACTGATTTCTTGGCTCAATGACATCAAGATTTCTATCCAAGAAGTATGTTAAAGAATAGATCGTAAAATTCCTTTTCTCTTTTTTTAAGTTAAACGTTACCCCTTCCACTAATTCGTCCGATAGTCGGCAACCACTAATATAAACCACTAAGTAAGCTGAGATGATCGACTTTTCTCATTTCTCTCCTTAGCTGAATAAGTGCGACGTAGCATAAGGTAAAGATACTATCAAACATTTCACGCAATTGTTATTGAGACTTTATGCCTCCGCGGTGTGGAGAGCCCCCGTGAAAATACGATAAACTATGTGCTTATATAGTACACTAGTCCTCGACAAGAGGGTTAGGTTGAGAGAACGTAGAAGAATAATGTGTTATATAGTATTTAAGAGAAAAACATAAAGAATAAATAAAATTAATATAAAATTTCCAGAAAAATGTAAAAAATTTTTTTTATAAAAATTAAAAAAAAACAACAGTTTTATAAATTTTTGCCCGGAAGAATTATACTTCTATACCTTCTCTCAAACACTTTTAATAAATTTTTTTTTGCCGAATTTCCTATGCGCTCTTTGCTTAGCCCTCTTACGTGGGATCAACATTTATCGCGGACTAGTGTATTGTATAGGCACTAAATGTAATGGGATAATGGTATACGTTTGATTCTCGTTCTCGTTCATTTACTTCTACTTGTTATGCATAAATCGCTGGTTGTTTTAAAAAAAACGTTTCCTCTAACATAAGAACTGAAGCAAGGATGAATGCTAAGGTATATATGTATATACAATTCTATTTTGTTTGCTTTGATGTGCTTTTATGTGTGTGTTGTGTGTTTTTGGGGGGGCGGTTGTATATATAATTGCATACATTTTATGCTATATGTTCTCTAACAATGTCAAGTTCATCATAAATTACAAACTGAAATAATGTTGTTGAACTCTTGGTTACGTTTTGTTTTTTGCTTTTTGCTTTTCTTTTGCCATTTTTTTTTTCTTTGTTTTTTTTCTCTTTTGCTTTCAGGCACCTTTATTTATTTATTTATTCTTTTTTTGATATTACGTTTTCCACATCAACATTCGCATATATGTATGTACGTTGATATGGCCATTAACACACAAAAACGATTATTAAATAAACAAGTGACACAGCAACAATATAAGAACATGAGTAACAACGACATCAGTAACATATGCATGTGTCCTTTCGTCAAATGTGACATAATTTATGACACTTTCATTATATTAAAGCGGCATGTAATAAAGGAAATACTTATATATACTTGCTTACATATATCACATATATATATATTCATATATATATATATATATATATATATATATATTCATACAAACATGGTTATGCACATGTAAACACGTAAACGACGGATACGCCCACACAATCACAGTAAGACTAATTGTACAAGGAAAACATTTATGTAAACGACTGTTGTAACGCTTGTTGTTCAGGTCATACCTATACGACGTATGTGATAGTAAAATGTGATCGGGCCTGGGAGTCATCAGACATTTTAAAATTTATTTGCGTAAATTTGTAGCAAATACAGCAGCAGCTAACTTAGCATAGTAAACATTAACATTTTCCTACATAGACATATGACCAGAATGTCACGTTGACATTTTACCCTAACGGTGTCAATTTTTTAATGCCAAACAAACCAACGCATATGCACACTGCATGCACTTTATATGTGCACCGGCAGAGAGTAAGGTGGACACCTTTTATAAGCAAAAACCAATTCATAAAGGTTACAACTTACACACACATATGTATATATATATATATATATACACGAATGCGCGCATATCATGCACATAAACACAAACATTTATATGTCGGAATGTGATGTGTGTATCATGTCGTATTCGTGCGTGTGTGCTCATGTATACACACGTACGTGTGTGTCAAAGCGTCAGTTTGCATCAAGCCACTCACTACACCCAGAAATAACAACCGTAAACATAGCTTTAGTTAGTGCGTCCATATATGCAAGTATCCATATACACGCATATATATATACCGTCCGTATGTGCGCGTACATGAGCATGTAAACCCTTCTTATAGACATTTGGACTATTTGACATAATTAAAGACCATTAATCACGTGCTGATTCACAGTGTCAGTCTACCTACGACCTACCAGCCAACAAACTAACTAACAGAAAGGTCAGTCAGACCTGACTCGTGTGCATGTGTGTTCAACTGTGCTGACTGCTGCTTGCCGCTTGCCGCCTGCCGAATGCCGCCTGCCGTCTGCCGCCTGCTGCCTTCTACCTACTGCCTACTGCCTACTGCCTACTGCCTACTGCTAACCTTAGGGAGGAGTTTAAACCTATTTTATAAATATATAGGGTTAATAATGGCTTAACTATAGTCTCTGCTTATACATGCATGTGCATAAGCATTTTTTCTTGTTTTTTCCTTTTTTCCTTTTTCATTTTTTCGTAAACCAACAATAACAACATTTAACACTGAATCTCTCCCCAAAGTAAACATAGCATGCGAAGACTATAGTTAGAACAACAACGACAGCACTTGTTTAAGCATTGGGAATATTTCACTGCATGAAACCAGGACACTCATAAAAAAGCTCCTCGAACGAACCTGGTAAAAAACTGCTAACGATAAAAGGTTTTGTAACGTTCCGAGTATAATACAAACATGTATTCATTATACATGCCTACATATGCACATGTATGTGTACGTATATATATTGCCTTTTTTTTATTTTCTCTTTTTTCTCCAATGGAGACATTTTTTAATGGTTTTTAGTCAAATTTTGCTACATTTGCTCTGACAGTGTGCTGTAATTTTTCTGTTTTTCTTTTTTTTCTTTTTTTTTTGTTTTTTTTTTTTTTTTTTTTGCTTTTCCAGTGTTGGCGCTTCGCGTCAATTAACGTCCTTTGTTGTGGCGTTACTTTGGACACTTGGTTAAGCGTTTGTGGTGTGCCCCAGCTTTTGTTTTTTTTTTTGTTTTTGCCGTTTATGTTTCCAGGCGATATGACAAAATATATACGACAGCACGAATCAGAGTAAGGGGAGTGCGCGGCAGACCGTGCAGGAGGGAGAGGATAAAGGCAGCAAATATCACAGCACAAACAGTGGTAAGATAAGTCTTAAAAAAATCTTATTTCAAATAAAAAAAATATAAACTTTTCAAAAAAAATTTAAAAAAAAAAAAATTTTTCACAGTTCTGTTCATTTTCGATTACAAATCCCAAAACTACAATTCTCAAAATTTCGAGTCGATTATGGTCTCGCAAAATAATTTGCGTTTTATTTGCATATTTCTTGGAACGAACGCCTGAAAGTAGCCCTGGGTCATACCCCAGCTCTGAACCATCGTTACAAGTGTTCAGTTAACGAGACAAGGGTGAGAAGCAAAGTAAGATCAGTGTTTCTTTTAATAGTTAAAAGAATGCTATTAACGAAACCCTCTTTCCAATATTTCACGACAGAGTAGAAATTAAGACCAAATTTTATCCTCGACACGCACATGAATAACTTTTATAAACGAATACATAACAGAGGGCCGCAGGTAGGTAAAATTAATTATACTTCCGATACTTTATCTCTTTCATATATGAGTTTTCTGATAATGTAGAAGCTATCTCC
The DNA here is from genome assembly GCA_001077435.1 of Glossina morsitans morsitans. Lineage (NCBI taxonomy): Eukaryota > Metazoa > Arthropoda > Insecta > Diptera > Glossinidae > Glossina > Glossina morsitans. Next base: position 122,112 of record CCAG010019941.1, on the reverse strand, counting down.
GATCTCAAGTTCATCCTATAATGCCAGTGAACTTCGACACAAATGATTTTAAAACTTCATCGCCATCACACGTCTTCCTAATGAATGCAAGAACTTACAGCCGATTAAGGGAAATTTATAGATTCGATAAGGGTTCCTGAAACTTTTTGACAAAATATATAGGCATGCACACCTTACAAACAGTACCTTACCTGAAAAAGATAATTTCATAAATATAGTAGATTTTCCTTACAGACATGCCAGTTGAAGACTTGAGATCATTTGTTATTACTTATCCTAGTTATTATAAAAAAAAGGCAAAAGAATAAAGATGCGTATGTGTGTGTGTGTTTGACAGGATGGAAATTGTTGCACTTTTTAAGAATTCCCGTGTTTAGACGAATCGCAAGCATCTTTTGTTAATTTAAAGATTTCTTATGAAATGTAAGTCATATTTTCGAATGCAGTCCTTTGCGCTACTTTGTATCCATACAAAAAGAGAAAGAACGAAAAATATTTATGAAATAATCGCAATACCAGCATGATTATTATTCGAACTTCACCTACCACTTTTTATGGAGAAATTATTGGCAACAATTTGCATGACACTTTACCCACTGTACGATGATATGGCGGCCCAAACAAACTTTATACTTCGTAAACCTTATAATATACAAACCGATATGACTTTAGTACCGTACACTTACGATAGAATTTTTATTTTGATTTTGTAACGAACGACTTTTTTGTACAAATACATTTTTCACAATTTTTTTTTTGTTTTTTTTGGAGACGCTTATCAATTTGTTATTGTTGCTGGGTTACGTGTACAGAAGAATCAAAATAAAAATAAATATATTCCAGTATTTTTTGATTTTTTTTATTTTGCAATAGACTTTAATCGATGACAAATTTATTTATTGAAAATTTTTGCTAAGCAAAAAGCAAAAATGTAGATCTAACTACTGCGAATGCAACGGGGACCTGATCTGATGCCTTTTCTGGCAGTAATAGAATTTCACATCAATTCAAATAATTACAAAAGTTTATACTTTCGTTTACTTTGTAGGAAAAACTGTTACAAGGAAAACTAAAGGCATACCAAAGTAAACTTATATGCCCCGTTTGCCTTTGCCTTTGCCTTTGCCTTTGCCTATGCCTTTGCCTGGGATGCCTATACGTTTTTTTGTGTGCAAAAAGTTTGTCCTGAAAGAAGCCTTCCTTTTTCACCCTCTATCAACGTGAACATATTTCCATTTTATTTTATTTTTTGTTTTTCTTTTTGGTTTTTGTTTTTTGTTTGCTTCCTCGAGAAAAAAATATGATATGTAAGAAAAATGTCTTCGGCAAGTGTATGCAAGGTCTACGGCATAAGGAAGCTAAGGACATGTTCACATATGTATCTGTATGTGTATGCATAAGTTTTCGTATCTGTAAACTTTTCGCAAACTAACAAATTCATTTAAAACATTTAACAGTCGTCGTCAGAGAGTCAGAGTTGAGTAAACAAACTTATGCTTCCTTATAAATACTAAAATGAAAAAATAAAAAAAATGCACAAAAAAAATGCAATAAAAAAAAAACGAATAAACAAACCTTTATTGCTGGTGGTAGTAGCAAGGTTGTTGTTGTTTTTGTTTTTTTTATTTATATGCTTACATCCTTGACGAATACTTGTAGACATTTCAATTGAGAAAATGTTGACGGTTAAAAGATCATTTACATGAGACTTTTCCTTCTACAAACACATTTTCAAGCAGAAAATGATGTAAAGATTTCTTTGAATTTTATTAAAATAACAAAACTTTTTTAGGGATTAAATATTATTATATATATATATATATATATATATATATATATATATATATATTTAAAATCTAATGGTCGTTAAAGTTTTTTGATTAAATCATTAAAATTGAGGACTTGAAGAGTGTTTCTTGACTTGATAAACGCTGCTTACACGGATTTCGAAAGCAAATAAAAACCAAAACCAGATCGGCTTTTATATATTTCAAAGTTAATTATGAACTAATACATTTAAACCATAATTAATTTACACATAATTCGAGAAACTAATTTCATGAGTAACCACTCGATAAAGCCGGTAGTCTGCTTTAAGATCTTAGTTTTAGAATTTATTTCAATTTCATTGCTTTTCAGCTCGCTAACGCTTTAAACAGAGAGAGGGAGAGAGAGAGAGAGAGAGCTTCAATTGCTGGAAATTGGTAATTTGTGCCACTATTTAGGGAAAGCATTCACGATCTCACGGTGACGAATGGCTGGCAATATATATAGCGATATATTGTGAACATAAAATCGAAAAAAGACATAATATAATTAATGCATTACGTGCTTGTATTTCTGAAAGAGGGAAAGCGCTTTCGTGTCTACGACATGCACAGTAAACGTGACAATAACCAGTTTCCATTCAAATCACATAAACAATGACAATTTCGTCAAATACAAAATTTCGAATTTGAGTGAAACCAGCTTGAAATCCATCGATTTAATTGTTTGTCTTTCTGGCTAATTGGCTCTTGACGTCCTAGCATTAGAAAGTGCTACGCTGGCGAATCGATGTGTTATCTTTTTCTTGCCTTTATTGTTACACCGCCCATCAGTTACGATACAAGGATACATTCAATTTGCGCGAATGTATACAATACCCACAAGGACTTGGGATGAGTCTACCTTTTCTATTATACCGATGTAAACTTGTGTGTCCATCTTGCTTATTTCCTTTCGTTCAACTTACAAGCTTCAATTTTTGAGATATTTTAATAAAATTTGGTACACTGATGTGCTTTGAACCAAGAACGAGCACCATTGGTCCACTTTTTCGACCACTTTCCACAAGCACAAGATTGAAAATTTTAAAAATTTCTCGACAAAACTCGCTAAGTAATAGCACTTCGATATATCAAATGGGTAGGAGAAATTTGGTTCGGCTGGAGCAATTTTTCGAACCCCCTCTCTCATATAACCTTTTCTACGAAAACTGAATCTTTATGCGGTAAAAATATCTGACTTTCAATATTTCATGATGAAAATTGATTCGTAATCGCAAATTGACAAAGAAATAAATCATCCTTGTCGAATTGGGATCACGTAAGACTATTGTCTGGATGCTATCGAATATAAGAATTGTTAGGAAATATAAATCGTATGCCAAAACAAGCCTAATCACTAATGCTTTTATGATGAAAATTTTTTCCCGGTAGCAATTTGACAAAGAAATGCCGTGGACCAAATTTGAATCGCATGGCTCTATTTCTTGGACCCCACCGCATAAAAAATTTCGCACGTATAGTAGCCCCTTAAGAAAAAGATTTAATTTTTATTATTCTATGATGAAAAAGTTGCAATTTAGCATAAATATTGGATCACATAGGTCTACCTTTTGGACCCTAAAATCCCTGTTATGAACAGAAAGTTTCATTTCCAGCTTTTTATGACGGAAACTGAGAAACAATGAAATGTTTAAGAAATAAATTAAATTTGCAAAATTTAGATCACATCGTGTGATGCTTCGGACTTCCTCCAATATGTGGGCTCCCATGAAGACTGTGCCATCGCATGATAATGATGTGCAATTTCTGGTGTATTATTATCAAAACAAGCAAATAATTGTACTAAGCGAAATGGTGTAGGGTATCGGGCTGATTACCCGACTATACTGTCCTTGCTTATTTTTATATAAATTATTGATAAACAAAAAACCGAAGCATATACTGCTGCGCCCAAAAAGTAAGAGCAATTTAAAGAGGCTACGCCCGCACCTACTTTACATAATCTATGAACAAATTAGGCAAAATTAATTGATTTGATGATGGCTTTGTCTTAATATACTTTTTAAATAAATTTGTTATCATATTTTCCTGTTTGGCCTGAGTTCTAAGTTTAAGTCTAAACTAAAAACTTTACGTAAATGATTTTCTTATAATATTTATTAAATTTAGAATATTTTTTTCTTTTTTCTCGCAAAGTTTTTGTTAACTCAGCGGCATAACAAGTTCTTTCAAACGGCTGAGTCCTTGCAATACGCCGCCAACCACTACTTTTATGGCAGTTAAGTTTTTAAGCGCAGCGAAAGGTTTTGATTAAAGTTAACGAGACCTTAGTTTTGCAAACAACGTATACAAAAAAAAAATATATATATATATAGAATATTTTGCCGTTTTTTAGCCGCTTTAATAAAAATTTGAAATAAATATAAGAAAAAGTTTTTCTTTTACGTTTTGATTTTTGCTTTCTGGTCTTTTTTTTTCCAAGCAAAACTCAAACCAAGCATGTTAAATGCATTTTATAGTAACTGCAAGAGCAACAACAGTAACACCAGCAACAACAAGTAAGATAAGAACAACGATGGCATCAATGTCTACTTATATGTATGAAATGCACGATGATGTAAAACCATAAAATCGTCACTACAATTATTTCTGTACATTTCCGGCACAAAGAACAAAAAGGATACGAAGAACGAACTAGGGGACGAAGGAGAACTGTGTGCGCGCGCGCGTGTCTATGTGTGCGTGCATGCGTGTATATATATGAATATGTGGGTGGATTTGTGTGTACGCGCGCGCGTGTGTGTTTGTGAGTGTGTGCAGCCATGTTAACGGATTAAAGTTTAAATTAAATTTTTGTTATAGTTGTTGTTAGCGCATATTTATGCATAATCGTAATCATTATTCAGCGAGTTTCTAGGTTAGTTTCTCTGGTTATTAAAAGTTTTTCCATAATATCAAAATAGTTAAACTTTTTTCATTAATTTAATATTTAAGCTCTTCACATAAATTTCGGAATTTTTATTTTATTTTTATTTTCAAAAAAATGAAGTTTAGAAATCCCTTTGTTTTTTATGCCTGCATCTCTTCATTTAAGCTAGACATAAAGATCTAATAAAAGATTTACGCCAATTGATTTTGTGATTCAGTTTTTTCTAAAAAAAAAAAAAAAAATAAAAATAAAAAAAAGATTACTAAACATCACAAAAGACAAACACAACATATTGCTTTACGACGTAAAGCACATTTTTACTTATCTTCTCTTCATTGCCACCCTCTCGCGCTCACGTTCCCTCGCCTAACCATGTAAGCTCTCAAAGTTTTTATAAAATCCAACTAAATCAAATCAAGAAGAAGAAGAAGAAGAAGAAGAAAAAACAGAAAATGGAAACCTGGACATACAATACACAATAAAGCCTAATCCAATGCAATTTATTTACCAATTTGTTGGCTTTTTTTCTCTTTCTACATGTTACTGGTCAAGAATTTGGCAGTTTCTCGTTTTTTTATTTTTTGTTTTTCGTTTTTTTTGGGAACTATTGTCATTAAACTTTACATACTGAGATACAAAAACACGGAGAGAAAAAATTTCGAATAATAATTTAAAACTTAATAACTGTGTAAGCTATGATTGTCGGTTTACTACACTTTCAGTTAACAATGTAATTGCTTTCGAAGCAAGCCTTCACGACGAGTTCTCTTGCTCGCCGAAAGCGAAATCTAAATTAGATAGGATACGTGTGCACAAAAATTTGCAGAGTCATTTAAGCTGTAATCCGTTTTTACACTACATTTTTGTATTTTATTATTATTACGAATATTGCGAAAATGAAAAATTTATGTTTTCTCGCGTTTTGTGCGTGAGTCGATTTAGCAGCCCTTAAGCAATAAATAGACATTCCGAAGATGAGGCGTCTATCTCTTTGTTTTGATCGTAAGTATTACAATCGGACACAAGGGTCATCCAAGCCAGTAGAAGAATTCGAAGACTTACGTGCATCACGACATATAAACGTATATGTATTTTGTGGGCTGTCTAATTGGCATATAGTCGGTTCTCTTGCCTGCGGAATAAGAAGATTACGATAGCCCGTGTTAGAGCTTAAAATATCCCAATATGAATTTAAATCCTACTATAACTTGGCAAACTGTCAAACGAGACATGTCAAAAGTTAAGATAGACGATAATTAATTAATATACCTGTAAAATATCAATTGATAAGTCATAAGAAAGAAAATTCCACTACTGCGCCACACTACCTTCACATTAAACCCGAACACTCTTGCATGTAGGAATTGATATGGCCCAAGAGTATCTATTGGTCTCCTTATGCCATCTGCTTTGGAATTTGGAACATGTGGTCTTAATTTAATTCCACAAACGGAAGGAGTCTATTCGTCCATGGCTGTCTTGCGGTCTTCCAACCAAGAATACATTTTACTGCAAGGCAACATTGGGTTAATCTGACCATCTACACCTAAGCATAATATAGAAAAAATAGCATTCTTTCGCTATATTCGTTACCGAACATGTCCCTTAGAAAATTCGTGTAGTGATTAGAAAAAACGGTAGAGTAAAAATGTAGTTGAAATTACGCGTCACGCTTGCACTAAATGCATTCATTCACATACCCGTATATATATAGATAACATAGATAAATACGCATAATAATATAATGTTCACTTGAGCTTAACTGAACTTGGCTGAAATGACCGTTACTGCCGATCGATTCGTTTGAATCGTTTCACTTTTTTTAATTTCGTTCAGTGTCCTTGTATTACATTGACAAAGCTTTAGGTTAAATGTGCTTAACTTCTATTGCAGATATATCTATTCACATGCATGGCTACACTTATGTAGCCTTATATGTATCCGTCCATATGCACTCCCTTTCGTAAATAATATATATATATATATATATATATTTTTTATCAAACATTGGTTTCTTGCACCTTACGCTGTCTTTTAAAACTCTAATGTGTGTATTGTACGTTGTTTACTTGAACTGACGTTTGATCTGAAGATACAATCGGTTTCCTTTTTGTAATTGTTGTTGTTATTCTTGTGCTTTAATACACACGCATTATTCTTTTACAACAATATTAAGTATTGAAATGGATAAATTGAGATAACCAAACGTAGAAAAACGAAGTAAAGGACAAATGATAAATATACATATGGCAGGTAGTTATAGAGTTGGTTATGGACCGTCTAGGGCCCATTGCTTGACTGGTCAATTGTTAGAAAAATTTAATGCAATTTTTGCGGACATTTTTTACTTACATGTGATTGCTTGACTACACACACTTCTCTCGCATTTACTTCGACTAGATGATATTCGATTCTTTTTTTTTTCTTGATTCAATGACCATGAAAATGAAAAATAGTAAAACGTATGTCAAAAGAAATTTTGAAGATTGCATTCTAGAGAGGAGGAAAAAAATGTATTTTTAAATATTCTTTAGTATAAAAGCGAATGTTGTAAATAGTCTCCTCTCAGATCAATCATAGGGAGAGAGGGACATATCAACTATGTTATTTCAGATACACGCAATGAGAAATCAATTCACACGAAATATGTATGACTATGATTAGGAAGAAATTCGAAGCGCATTTTCTTCATAGATGCTTTCTTTTCTTCTGCACCTTTAAAATTATTCAAAATGCAAAAACAATGAACTGAAAATTTATTGATCTATCGCAAATTGGATCAATGTGTTTTTATCATAGAGCATAAATTGAAAAAAAAAAATAACAAAAGCAAAGCCGACCGTTATATACATAAAGGCTCTAAACTCCGAAGAAGATAGCTCTGATTGCTGATTCGTAGTATCTTAAGAAAAAATAGGGTTGTTTCTTGCGTATTAAACATTGAACGGAAGATGAATTCTAGCCGCATGTGTATAACAGAAACATTTTCGTATAACAAGACAAAATTTTTTATGTCAAAAGGTTCAAAAAGTCGAGGTAAAAGCTAGTTAGTTCGGTACTGATGGGTGGGCGGTGGGAGGGAGGGGGGAGGTGTTCTTTATTTATCCCATAAACACTCCACAGATGATTACATTAAAGAAATGCAAATGGTAAAACTCTTATGAAATCAGACGGACAGACGAAACTTACTTAACGGACAGGCTGATCCTATGCCTTGGGTCATCCTGCCTATGGAGTGTGCGAAGCGGGGTCCGATGACTTCTACAGCGTATTCTTCTAACAAATTAACGGAATGCTTCGTTTTCTTTTAGAATTTTCCTGATTGTGTGTGTTTTTTTTTTTTGGTAAATTGCGTCCTAAACATCACTGATTGTTTATTTTTAAAGTTTTGCCATACATTCGACTCTATAAGAAGTGTATGTATAACAACACAAATTTAATCATTTTTGTATAACTATCGCTTTTTTGAACAATTATATTTCATTTGCGATAATTTTTTTTTCTTAACTCTCACGTTCACGTTAAGGCAAAATTGTTCAACTAAAAGTAATAAAAAAAAGAGAAAAAAAAGAAAAAGATGCCTTTGGTTAGAATATTGAAAAAAAAAAAAGTTTCGACGCTGATAAAATGCTCGTTTAACTTGTTTAACAATTGTTTGGAAAATGTTTCATTTGTTGTTGCTGTATTTGTTGTTTTATTGTTATTTTGCTCTGTATTGAGTTTTTGCTAAAATTACCAAAGTTTGCATAAATTTTTGGTCGTTTCATGTGAATTGCTAGATACGTGAGCGTGTTTGTATGTATATACATATATATATATATATATATATATATATTTATATGTATATATATATATATGTGTATGTGTGTGTGTGTCTATATCTTTATTTCTGCTGTTATTCGAACAAATTGTCGAAATGCTTTCTGTATGTGTAGTAGGAAGCGGCGACACACAATATAAACGTATATAATTCAATTAAAACACTTTTGCATGTCAAGTAACAATTACATGCACGATTGTCACACATTGTCACCCATATATACACTCATTCAGACGGAAAAGCGTATAAACTTCACTTTAGATGGTGTTTTATAGGGAGAGGGGGGGGCACAAAAAAAAGAGAAGCAAAACAACAAAACAAAACAAGTTAAACAGCTTGAGGCTCTAATAATAATACAACAACAAAAATAACAACGACACTTAAATAATCCTCTGGTATTTTCTATCAAATGAAGGATAAAAAAAAAAAAGAGAAAAAAGAAAAGAAGGGAGCAAAGCGGGTCGACGAGGAGAATTATTTTATATGACAAAACAAACTTTACTGCTCTGACTGACTATTCTCTGTAATACCGTAGGTACAAGTAGCTGGAATGCAAAAACTTTCTTTAGTGCATGTATTATGTGTGTGTGTAAGCAAATGAATGAATTAATTTTTAAACCACAAAGTAGCTTTTGGCTAACTTAATTCGGTCTCTTTTATTTCTCCGTTCTAAGCACAGACAGTACCAGTTTAAATATAAGAGACTTTTTTTCAAGAAATATTGGTGCTTTATTTTAATGTGTTGTAATGTTTATGTAAATGCTTTAAACACTAAAAAAAAGAAATCCAACTAGCAAAGGTAAAGCCCGATAGGGTGATTTGAAAAATCCCAATTGTATACTTTTCTTAATACTCCGACTTTTAGTTGAACTAACACCACCATTACTAACGCTCTTGTTATTACGATTAATTACACCCTCTACAGATGATCGAGTATATTAGTTTTGCCGCTTTAGTTTGTAATCATTGCAATAAGAGTGCAATTTTAATCTTTTTAAAAAGTCCAACTTTCCGAATTAAATTTTTCAATTTTGAGAAATTAACTCTAGCAAAATGCAAGTAGCTTTCACATTCTCAAGGAGGGATTCATTTATCACTCGAGTATTTCATTAAGCACTTTATACAAGCAAAGATTACGCTATAATCTGTATATTGAGCTCTCCATAAGTAAGGCTAGATCAGCGGTTGAGTTTATTAAACGGCGATCCAAAGACTTGGACGATCCTTATATAACAAACAAAATTTGGCCAATGAAGATATGATTCCAAGCTTTTCGCTGTGTTTAAATAATATGTACAACTTCATCTTAATATCCAGTTTCTTAAATAGTATCAAATCGACTCTGCCTTATATGCCTGTCTTGTCCATCTCGTATCCAAATTAAGAACTAGTCCTTAAAACATTACACGATTCGTCGATTGAACAGAACATGCTCACTATTATCGGTTGCCAAGCTTTCGTGTAGTTGCAACGGTTTAGTGGTGCTCTTAGGTACTCGTAGGTCGGATCTATACTGACTGTGGGTGTGACTCTATGTGCACATAATTCTTTCTTTGGTTTTTTATACATGAGTTTTGTTTATTATTATTTTTATTGTTATTATTATGATTATAGTTTATTCACATCAAAGAAATAGGTTTTCGAACGAAAAAGTACGATAGTACGATAGGCACTAGCAACTAACACTATTGGCTCTAGTTAAGTTATAATATGGAGCATGAATTTTTCATGTATAAATTAATTATAGATAACTACTTGGCACGCATTAGAACTGAATGAAAATGGGACAAAATTTTAAGACCAAGTTTGCCATGTTCTCGGAAATAGAAAAAAAAGGAGGCGTGGCGGATCTTTTTCTATTTTTATAGACTAAGGCTTGGTATTTTGGCAGTGGCTTATGACTAATGAACAAACTATCCAGAAAACAAAAATGTTCTGAGTTTACGTAGCACTGTACGCTTATACTTCGATCGATCTGACCTATTTTCAACATTAGCTCGCGTGCAAGAACTTCGAATGTGTCCGCCAATTTTATAGCCAATAGCTTCATTTTTACCCCTAGGAGAATATTTACCAGGAACATGAGACAGACGAACAGATGGTCCACACTAAAATCAGGTCGAAATTTGATGCCGATCAAGAATATATACACTCTAACACTAATAGGGTAAACTTGTATAAACAGAATTTTGAAGTAATAACTTCTATGCTCATCAAATGATAACCGAAATCGATTATGACTGGCAAATATTTCTAGAACCTTAACATGCGTGCCTGCCGTGAAAGCTTAACATCTCGGGGTACAATAACACAGGGAGTGACAACATGCCAGAACTTTAACTTATTGGCTGATTAGTCGCCAAGTGAGCAGGACCCATCGACAATATGCACAGATTTGCAATATGACCCCGGATTGATGAAATGCTGTTCCTGACTTCTATCTGAGATCTACCTCCACCTAGATTCCATAATCGGCCATTTCCACAATTTCGACGAGCTGGAGACTAGCTGCGATGGCATCCGCTACTCGGATGTCAGAGAACAGAGAAAGGAAAAAAGCCACTGGTCAGACTTAATAGGTTCAATACAACCTACAAGAAACGCGGTCATAACATAGAAAGCCCACAGACGAAGCTATGGAAAGTGGAACCACTCTATATTACGCGCGTGGGCGTGTAACAATCTCTTCGGGCAGAGTGTGATCTATTATTAATGACAGCCCGACTAAAGCCAGTAGCACCTTGAAAATCAAAATTTTCGCAAAGAAATTTTGCAAAATACTTATTATTCTTAGCCGACGCAGCGTATATTTTTTTGCATAGCTCACGTTGCCTCTCTATCTCTCTCTCTGCATTTTCTTTTGAACGTCTTTGTATTCTTTACCTATTTTCATCACAAAATATTAAAAATTAGATCTGGTCGCATTTAACAAAGACTTGGTCTCCGTGAGAATCCTTGTATAGGGAGGAGTTCGTAAAAATGGATCTATGTAACCCAAGTTCGGTCCCGTTAATTTTTACTTCAAATTATAATCGTGGACCGATTTTCGTTATAAAATATGAAAGATTATACACAGGCATACGTTTCCTTGATTGGGTTATACAGGGGGTATCTGACAGATTGGACGGTCCGACCCAAATTCCTCACATTAATTTACTATGGCCAAGTACTCAGTGATTTTTGTCAAAAAATTTTAATTGAAAATTCTTTTTTCATATAAGGCAATCTTTAAAGGAAGGCTTCGTACGGATGGTGGTCGGAAAACTGATCGGATCCAATCCATTTTCGAGACGATTCGTCCTTGGGCTAAAACACGTCAGTGAACCAAACCTCATCACATTATCTCAAAAATATGTGACTTGTAGTTTGATCACAAGAATGAATAGGAAAAACGGACAACCAAGCTTAAATCTTTTCAGATATAATGTTCAACCGATCGGTGTATTAAAACGTAGACCTATTCCAAATGTTTTTGAGATTTTTACATAAATGCGCACAAACTTATCACAGCCTGCGACATAGAGTACAAAATCTATATCCCATAGTACTTTTAACATTTGGTTTAATCATACTAATGTGACCAAAAAGTGTAAACAGCTTTCAAGTTAAATTAGGCAGGTATAGCGAATATAAAGAGTATCTTTCTTCTACATTGCTAACACTACGACAGTCATCTGTGTCGAATTTCATGTCATAAACGTCTTTAGCGTTTCAGCTGCGCTTGGCTTTGCACAACACAAAAAGTATTTTTTCCGTGAGTTTTTGTTAACCAAACGAATTTTCAATCGGTCATAGAACGCAATACTGCGGGAGATTAGACTTGCATCTGCGCGTGCAACCCGGAAACACCTGACCAATCGAGCGAATATCGTGCAAAATGTGAGCTAAGACCGAGAGAAGCGCGCCAAAGTCTCTCAAAAATCAAGGCGCTGTTAACAGTTTTCTTCAATTATCGTGATGTTCTACAAACGCACAAGTTAACAAGGAATATTCTTTGAGTATTATACGTCGTTTGCGTGAAGCTATTTGCAAAAAGAGGCCGGTATAGGAAAAAATTAAATATGTCTCACATTTGGACCCCATAGTGTATTGAACTGCGCAGCAGATTACGAAAAAAAGTGACAAACCATGATTGGGAGTAATCGGGCAGTAAAATATAAAAATTTTATGATGATGAAAAATGATTTGATTTTTGATTGCAAAACTTCTTTTGAGTGTCCAACTGAATGGATATCTGTAGGAAGCTTCTTGTAAAGGCGCTCTAATGTTCTACTATAGCATACTGAAGGTGACAACTCTGTCTTACTTGTAACCTTAAAATCTTATGAGATAATGGAACGTTTTCCCATTGAAAGTGAAAAATACTCTGTTTTGGTCTAATTTCTAAAGGCGCCTATGCTTATCGTATCCTATGCTCTTAGTGATAATATCAACAGTGTAACGCTATTATAAGAGATTAAGTTGTTACGACTTAACTCACCGTTTGCTTTATCACGTTAAAAGAAAAAAAGAAAAAAGTCATATATTTTTTTAAACCATACTTAATACGTAATCTTAAAAATGCTTTCCATAACAATTTTAGCCTACCTTTCGAGTCTCGAAGTAAAATTAGTCTCTTTGTAAGACTTAATCCCAAATAATTCCAGTATTCTGTTAAACTTTTTTCAAAAAGCTGTAAAGTCTCCGTTATTGCTATTATTAGAGGCATGCATTCACAGACATTTACAGAGGCACGCACATATGCAAAATGTATTACTAATTCTCGATTCATATGCAAATTTTCTTGTTATCATCATTGCAATGACTTTTTATATCTCCCATGCCAATGGTAGACAGTCGTCAATCTGAAGGAGTGAAGAAGCAGATAAAAGCAAATGATACCTCCGAACAAATTTGTATATCAAGGTTTGTTTCATTGACAACGGTCATCATCATCATCATCATCGTCAAAACATTACCATCATCACCATCAAACACCATCATCATATCATCATCAGGGCACTATCAACACCATCACCATCTTAATGTGTTGTTTTTGTTCCCAGTGTCACTGCTATGAATGTTTGCTAAATATACATAAATACGTATACGTGTTTGTATGTGTATGTGTATGTATGTATGTATGTATGTATGTATGTATGTATGTATGTATGTATGTATGCATGTATGTATGTATGTATGTATGTATGGATGTATGTATGTATGTATCCATGTGTTCGTGCGTGTGTGTGTGTGTGTGTGTGTGTGTGTGTGTGTGTGTGTGTGTGTGTGTGTGTGTGTGTGTGTGTGTGTGTGTGTGTGTGTGTGTGTGTGTGTGTGTGTGTGTGTGTGTGTGTGTGTGCATCTATATGTGTATGTCCATTTCATACACACTATATATACATATATTTGTTTGATTGTTCGTCGCTCTATACGTTCGTTATATGCCAGTTTATATATTCAATCTTTTACATTTTGGAAGAGAAAAAGAGAAATGGTCTCTTTCCGTTCATCTCTATTGTGCCTCTATTTGAGAATAGTTGAGAAAACATCTTTACTTGTCGTTTTGTGGTTTGACTTTTGCTAATCCGTTATGCTTTGGTATTTATATAGCATTCGTTCTCAGTCTCTCGTCCTTTTGTTCATTCTAACTTGTTTTTGCTGTTTTGACCTTTTACTGACAAGTTTTTCTAAATTTTGTTTCCCGTTGTAACAGGACGCGCGGGAATTATCTCTGTTGTTTTACTTTTCTACTGATTGGTATGCAAAAAAATATTTTCATTTTCCAAGCAAAAAAAAAAAAAAAACGCTTATGGGAACAATTTTTAAGTTTCACATTTAAAACAACAGAGATTGCAATGATTTTTGATTATTGAAACTTTCACCTTAAAACTGTTAGAAGCGAACAGAACGATAGCAAAAGATCTATTTTTCCTATTTTTGGTTTTTTTTTTTTCATTTTCAATTTAAATATCCGATAAAACTTTTTTGCATTAGTTAACAATAACCAGCTTAAGGTATGGCAATCAAATGTTAAAATAAAAAAAAATGAAGAAAAGTGAAGAAACACGAAAACGCTGTACATGCATGAATACATCATAAATTCAAATCATAATCTTCTTATTACAACAAATTTCTCTAACATTTTAGCTAAAGGCCAATTTGTATATGTTGTATGTACGTGTATGTATGTGTATGTGCGCATAATAAAAATCATCTCTCAGCAAAAGCTTTAGCATCATCAGTACACGCCAACCAAGCCAACAGCACTTGTGTACCTTTCAGCCGAGATTGAGTGTAATAAGTTTGTCATTACATTGGCAACACCTTGAGATAGATATTCATCGAAGATTCTATAAATTGTTTACATGCTTGGTCTGACTAATTCTCCTTCTTTTATCTCTTCCTCTGTCTCTTTCTCCGTTCGTCGCTCTGCCTATTTTGTTTTTTTTTTTAATTTTTTAATCACTAATGCTGCTCCCCCGAAAACGTCCAATAAAAGACGGTCGGGAGAGTTCTCGTTCGTTTACTAATAATTCCCAATTATAGAATTATACATCAAGCACCCGCTATGTTATATACATTCGTGGTCGTGGTGAATATTTGAAACTATGTAATTATCTCTGACTATATAGATATCTCTCGCGTCTTGTTGTAATCATAATTGACGTCTGGCGATCAAATTTGCACTTCAATTTTTTCTCTTGTCACCGTAAATTCGCAAGTTAGTCGAAATGACTTATAAACATTCGCCATAAATAGCGGAGATCCGATAAATTCTTATCTTCTTTCAATATTGCACAGCACTGTGCAATGAATTTGCTTTGCTATTTGATTAAAAAGCTAAGAAGTTATGAGTGAGAGATTTTGTCAAACGCTATCAAATTTCAAAGATCGTATCGTAAAATATATTAATGCTTATCATTAATATCTAATTAAAGATTTTCCTTATCTCGATCTAAGCAGTTCGTGGGTACTAAAAAATTCGATCTAAACCGAACGTATATACAACTTTTGCCCTGTGACATATTTCCTTGGGGTGGTATCTCAAATTCTTCCTAGAGTGAACCTTTCTTTCTTATTTGAAATATATACATATATACAAGTATATGCATACATATATATATATATATATATATATTCAGTTTTTTATTTTAAAATTTTCAATTCCCAAATGTACGCTTTGCTCTTTTGGTTTCCATTCCTTTAACGTTTGAAAGTTATGTAACGTTTTTGCAACGCTGTTACTGTTGTTGGTGTTGAATAATGCGCATTATTGCACATTTTAGCACTTAATAAATCTTGTACCCAGCAAACGCGAAAAAACCATCATCTGAATACATTTAATGGGAAATGTGAAATACAGATAATATAATATTCCTCATGGAATATAAATTTCAATGCGTTATAAGATATTAAATGTGTGCATACATATATATATGTGTGTATATAAGAAAGGATATAAATATACTTAGGTGCAATAAAAAAAATGCTAACGAGTTTGTTTTTACACAATCATACATATTTACCATTTTTATGCAATAATTTCTTTTTAGTCTAATTCGTTCGTACCATTGCTTTGAAATAAAAAAGAAAATAAAAATTCAATTTGTCTTACTTTCCTAATAAACTGCTTTCAATGATAATAAAATCTAAAAATAGTTTTTATCTGCGTTTCTGCCCTTTACTTACAAAAGTAAGAAAACTAAAAATAATTTGGCTTTAACCGGATCTATGATACTGATATCCACAACTGTGTGTATGTATGATATATGACATTTCAATGCTAGATTGAGCGATATTTTTGTTTTTTCTATGACCAGCCACTTAGGGGATGCATCCTATACATGCGGGCACGGTTGTGGTCAGAAAGGATTATGGGAAAAGATAGGTGAGCAGAGAGAATAGCATTTGTGAATGAATGTTCGTTTTAAAAATGGAGATATCAGGTACGATGAGAAAGACCACTGCTCGTAGGTTGTTCCAAAGGCGGGCAGCGTGAAAGAGCCGCGGCAGTATGTTGTGCGGCATACAGGTAACTCCAGGACGAAAAGGACCTAACTGGTGGGCAAATCGCTTTCATCTCCGTAGAACACTTGCCCAGGATGTAGCTATACAGAAGAGCAAACAAGCCCACATGACGCCAATGCTCAGGGATATCGAGAGTTTTGGACACACTTGCGTCGCTTATGTGCGTCCTTTTCACTTACTACAATTATTGCTATAATGACTTTTCAAACTGAGGCATTATATAGGGAGCGGTGGCCGAAATGTTGGTTCGATCTGCACCAATTGCAATAGCATGCGCCCCGGCCAAAACATGTCAATGTACCGAATTTCATTAAAATATGTCGAAAATGGTGACCTTTACGTTGAACACAAAAGAAAACAAACGGACAAGCGGAGAGACAAGCTTAAGTATAATATAAAAGGAAGATCTATCTCAAGTCTTTCTAGGTGTTGTTTACATCTCGACAAATTTAATTTATTCTTACACCACGAGTGGTGCAAGGTATAAAAACTTATACATAGTTCAGTTTAGATCGGTTTTATTCAAGTTTCAAATTTCCTGATTTTCGGTCTTCATCTGATTAGAAGTTTAAAAAAAATTTAAATCCAAGCCAGTTTAGCTTCGCTAAGTCTTAACCTCGGAACTTAAGCAGATTACGCTATTCACGGCTATCAAAATTATACATCATTTTTAGAATCTCTAATACGTACTTCTAAGCAGACCTAGCAATGTGATGATAAAAAACAAAGAGAATCGTATCACAGCATTAGTTTCCGTAATCACTAATAATTTACTTCAAATTTTTTTAATTAACAGAAACAAATATTTTTGAACATCTACATATGCTATGCTTCGTTACCTTCACCGCTTCACGGGCATTCATCGTATGCCTTTTACAGATAGCATGAGATTTATTTAAACCACAAAGCCAGATAAGTGGTCTTTATAAGGTGTTAGGAGGATTAAGGATTCCTTTCTCAAATTGTTCCGTCATGCCCGGAGTTAAAAATTTGGAAAAGGTACAAGACTCTGGCCACATAATGCATATGCCGAAATACATATATCGCAAGAACTATTTCAGTGCCGCGCTTGCTACAAACAGACAACCGTCAGTTGTTATTATTCTGCTACGGATTTTCATATACATTATAGGCAAACTGAGTTAACTATGTTCAATCTGCAACTGATCAAAAATCGATGTGTCTCATAGAATCTGGTAACTGAATTTTGATCTCTAATAAATTACTTTATACGGCACTACAGCAACTTTTATCTTATTCTTCACACTGATTTAGTTGATTTTTCTTTCACCTTTGACTGCCTAACGAAGTATAAATTGAACTAATCATTACATTACTGTTGTAGTGACTCGAAACTTGAAACTCATTCCGATAAACACACTAAACCCACTATAAACCTTACCCTGAAACTGCACTATCTTACAGAGATAAGCACACAAACCCAAGCAAACACTCTCGCTCCAGTGACAGTGACAGTTTATTTGCGTGACATTAGAAAATATTTGCGGTTAAACTATATGTGGTTAAATTTTGTTGTTATTCTTATTATTCTTTTTTATGCCCAACACCATCTAAAATATAGGATGTACTAAGTTTATGCTGTTGTTTATGTGGATATATGTAATACATAGGACGACTTTAGATTGAATCACCTTTGATTAAATGCATCGATTTGGTGGCATTTTTCTGCATCGATTTCAACTTGTCCGTCCGTCTATCTATCTAATGCGAGTCCATGGATTTTTATATGCAAATTACGAGTAGTAAATTTTGAAATATTTTGATGAAATTTTGTACATTAACATGTTCTCCAAGTCCAAGGACGAAGCCTGATATAAATAGATTGGATCCGATCTCTAACTTTAATATTTTGAAAAATAGTCCCTAATAGTATAAAAATTTGATATACAAGATAAGCCTATAAAAATTTGGACCATGTTGGTTAATTTTTTGGATACCACACCAAAGGCAAGCATGACCTTACATTCAAACAATGAACATATATGAAAAATTGTATGAGCTAAACGGCGCAGTGTATTCAATGATAGGTTTTGCCCGTTTACAATGTTTTTACTTTTTTCCTAAATAACAACAACAGCAACAGCAACAGCAACACCAATAGCAGAAACTTATTTATTTGTGACATTATCTCACTGATTACTGCATACTAAAGGCATACCCGACATAGCGCAAATAACGGCAAGTTACAAACGGTTTTGAACGAATACTTTTATACCCAACTTAGGCTGTAAAAAAAATCTTCTGCGATACATGCTTCCTTTTTGGAGCAAATGGCTTTTGTCTGCACAGAATTTATGCATAAAAGTCGACTTTCCTTTGAGTAGCGTTTTTAGATAACAACTAACTTCACGGACTGAACTAACACTAAGAGAAGTTACCACGGAAAAATAACCACGAGTAGAGGATTTTTGCTTTGCAAAATAGAGGAAGAATCTACGATACGATCTAAGATTTGGCATGTTTTCATGAAATTTGAAAGGACCTAATAGATTTTTGTCTCAAATTAAAGATTTTACATTGTCCATGAACAGTTGACTGTCCAATTTGAGACGGATATAGTTTGATAAGGAAAATTTAGAGCAAACTTCAATGCATGCAGGAAAGGTTTGCGGATTGTAACTTGTCAGGAAACAAAAGGGTTTCTTTTCCCTATAAATCTTAATTGGCTTTCGGTGATTATACGCTTGCGCCACTTGCAGCACTTGAGATAGACCCGCCTTTTATTATACCGATCGGTCGAAAATCACTTGCTGAATCAATATAAGCCTGTCCGTATCTCTTGTACTCTTGTGTGTCAACTTGCAGCTTGAAATTTTCATATACCCAAGGACCACTTAACATAAAAGATCGTATTTTGAAAAGTTCTTACATGAATAACTGTATTACGCGAAATGGTGTAGAGTATTTAATGATAGGTCGTGGTTTGTTTTTCAATTCAACATAACATGGTAGGGATAAGAAAAGAACTTGGAGCGAACTTTGCCCTTCTTGACAAGCTTTCGAAGCCTTACTCATTATATCAATGGTCGGATGTACACACAGGCAGATAGGGTCCAATCGACTTCACGGCATTTCATAATATTTGATAAACTCGATTGAAATGCAAACGATGTATAGTTTACTGTTTGCTGTTTGATATTATTATTATTATTATTATTATTATTATTATTATTATTATATATTGTGTGCAATGGCTTTCAGTTTCTTTTAAAATGTGGTACCAAGGATGTACCCCAACCTGAGTTATGTACTCGCTCTAGAACACCTGATTCGATTAAGTCATTTAGCGCTTGTTCCATTTTTATTTTCCAAGCAAATGGCAATGGTCTGGGCTTAAAGAAAATTGACTTGGCATTTTGATCAATGTAATTTTTGTACTATTTTAGTGATCACTAATCAGTGACCTTTTTGTGACTCGATTTTATTTACTTAAAGTAACTCAGAATAAGAGGCTGTGAAAAATTAGCGACCAAGCACTGGAGGATTTGTTATAAAATAGTATAAAACAACAGCAATCTGTTTCGTGATTTTGGCATCGGACTCACAAACAAATTGATATGCGATCACCGCTATAGCTGCCGTGAGAATTTATGCATTTTCAATTTTTCGTAACAGCATATGGATCTCTAATAAATTACTTTACATCACATTATAAGAGTTTTTATCTCAATCCTCGCACTGATTTACTTAATTTCCCTTTAACTTTCTTTTGATTGCATAAAGCTTCTAATGCAAAATTTCCAGACTAAAAGCGAGCTTTTGGACATTCGATGTATGTATGCAAACATGTGTTTGATTTTAAAATAAATGGTTCCCGGGCTTTATTCGGCGATAAATAAGTAAAGTAAACTAGGATCGAAGTTAAAGTTCCGAAAATGTTTCGAAAGTCCAACGGATATAATTACGACAAGTTTGATATATTTATTGATCATACTTCATACACCTTAGTCTGCTTCGTGTGCGTACATTTTTGCACACCTAGTATGTCCTAGTAGGTGAGATAGAGAAGAAAAGAAGAAAAATAGAAATTGTTTAAAAAACAACAACAATGACCGTAGATGATAGTAGATGATACTGTGTTTTGTTTTGTTTTGCTTCTTTTTTTTCTTCTTTATATCTTAGATAATGGTAATGTTGGTAGGAAGTTCCTAGAGATTGTTTTTGTGGCTTAAATGAAATTTATTTTGCAGTCATATAAAGAAGAAGAAGATTCTTTAGGAGAAGCATAAAAGAATTAAATTTTTAAAACTAATAAAATTTCTTTAAATTATCTTTGGAAAACATTTCAAATTAAAAGGAAACCAAGCTTTTAATATTAAAAGTAAACTAAGTGGAAAGTAATTTTTTTTAAGGGAAAGAGAAAAAAATATTGCATAAAAAAATATTTCTTAAAAGCCCAACAATTAAAATCATCGCAATCATCATCAACATCATCAGGTAATTGCTGGAAATTTACTGTATCTAATGGTTAGTGCTTTACAAATTTTCTTTCGACCGAAAAAAGGAAATGATAACAACACCAGCAACAAAAATAATAGTAACAATAACCCAGGAAAGTAAGGAAAGCACAGCTAGTGCCAATTATCAGAGGAAATGTGTATAAGAAAACTTTACGTTTTTAATTTTAATGATGCAACAAACTGTTGGCGTCTTAACGCCTCTTTGAACAAATGCACACACGTGTATATCCCACAGAAGACAACCAAACAAACACCTACACATAGCACGACTAAAAGGCTCCTGCCTGCCCTTCACCGCACTCTCTTACTTCTTCGCTCCTTATATAAATTGCAGGCATATTTTTCAATGTTGACTTTTTGGCATCGCTTGGGAAGCGTATATGTATGAACGTTTATGTATGTGTGCATATATATGTGTGTATGTGTGTGTGTGTTTTTTTGTAAAACACTTGAGTAAATGGGCTTTTAACCATTTTCTTGTGCCATTCATATTAGAGTTTTACACAAAAAAGGACATTTCCTTTTATCACTCTATTGCAGGCATTTGGGTGACGAAACGAAAAAACCAAATAAAGTAAATTTTGTCATTTATTCATTCATTCATTCATGTCCACAAAAAAGAAAAAATAATAATAAAGATTTTCAAACAATTTTCACTGCGCTTACATAGCATATGAATAAACCTGAAATTTAAACCGAAAAATATTAATTTCTTATCCTTATTATATTTACATTCAAGCCGTCTGAAATTGTTGTACCATAATATCGGGTCTTTATATAATTTCGTGGCGAAGAATTTCGCAATTTTTCCCCATCCGCATGCGGTTAATCATATTGCGCTTTTAAGAACGTAATCAATTTCGCTTTGTTATGTCGAAAAAGCCTACAGTTTAGGAGAAAAACAACATTGCGTCATGAATAAAGAAAATCCCATAAGTTAAGGGGTCCATGAAAAATAATTTGCAAAATTTCGTCTCGGCAACTTTTGCCTTCAAAATGTTTTTAAATCCGAACTTGGTCACGTTCATCTGTCGGATGGCAGCTGATCGATGGAAAAGCCCGATTATGTACCGCTGTCAATTTACTACTGCGTTCAAAAAATAAGGGCAGCTTTCATTTTAAATATCAATATCGATTTTTCTTTTGTCGATTCAAAGCGATTGTCATTAAAATCTCATCGAAGTTTCATGTCATCTGTTCCTAAGTTGGAATGGTATATATTTCGAATTCGTGCACGGCCTTGATCAATTATTACGTTTTAATTTGTTTATGCTAAATATTTGATTTGTATTCAAGTTTTGTACAAACTTCGAATAAGTTCATAGCTCGTAGAGAAATTATCAAATGTGAGACTGAGGTTACTATTCGAAAATAGTAGGCACAGTTTCTCAACGCATCGCCATCACAAATTGTTTCTCGATTGAGGTCTTCTCTTCTGATTGTCTGACTGTGAGTCACATGCACATTTTGCGAAAGGGATTAATTTTGATATTATAACGAATAATTCTACTGTAAAAACATTTACAATAAAAAAGAAAGGAGATCCAATCGGAATCATTTTCAAGGGCGTTGATCCTTGGCCCAAATCACGTCAGCATACCAAATATTATCAAAATATCTCATAAATTGCTAACTGTAGATTGAACGCCAGAAACCAAGAAGGACAGGCGGACAGCCAAGCTTAATATAGTGAGAGGCCAGTCTATCTGAAGTCTTTCTGGGTTTTGTATACATCTGCAGGAATTCAATAAACCCTTGTACCACAAATGGTGGTTTAGTCCTGCAGAGTAACGACTCTGCATAACCACACATAAGAAGTGGTCTGATCACGTAATCTCTCATTTTCAATGTGCTACGCTCTAAGATGAAAATGAGGCTCGTAAGAGAAAAATTATTTTGATACAAAAAATTTGGATAATTTTCAAACGTTGTTGAGGCGTACATCCTTCCTTGGTAGAATGCAATCCTTACTTAATTACTTATTTCACCTAAGGCAATCCTATAACCCCTTTTGAAAAAACTTATAAACTTGTCTTCGTAAATGTCATGTGTTAAAAGGGATCAGAATCTTCAAATAAAGTAAATAATTTTTTGATAAGCGTTACGTCCTTAGTTGGCTTAAACGTTCTAAACCATTTCTATTCTGTTGGATAAACATTTTTCTTTAGTACAAGCAATCAAGTGGTTCTGGGTACAAGACTATAATAATTTCTAAGATTTTAAAGTTGAAAAGTTATGGAGATATATTAAGCTATTTGTGCTAAGTTTGATTAAAAGTTAACACGACATTCTAAGAAGCGAACTCAATTAGCCAAATGCGTTAACGTGCTTTTATTAAAAAATAGAGGGAATTATTGCCGGTGAAAATATTTAATCGCTTAATATTGAGATTAGGACCGATCACTCCCATCGCACCAACTTAACCATAGTCCAAGAAATCTTGAATTTTGATATGGCAATGCTGAGGTTAAAAGTCACTCGGCCCTGACACCAGTCGATCAAAGACGTAACCGTCTGGCAGATTGGAATTTACTCGGCGGCATTTCACACCGTGCGCGTATATTTCAAACACAGTTCATTGATTCATACATATTGTTACAAATCTCCGCTCCTCGATACAGTTCGTATCGCTAGATCGTGGATATTGAAAAGAAAATGCACTTCAAAGATTCATTAGGTTCCTAAATGTAGGATTATTTACAATTTATTATTTATTTACAATTCTTAGCAATACTTTTTGACTGCTCAACACAACTATTATTATTCTTTACTTGAATGTTCTCTTGCGACTAAATTGTCTTCCGCCAATAGTCTACTTATATACATTTTTACAAGCATGTTACGATCACCTAACTTCATGGCTTCATTTTTAATCCGTTACCCTGCTTTTCTGCTAATCGTTTTCCTCGGCCGGCAGCTGTATGACGTGCCGCGCATGTGCACCTGGGTTTTTCTCTGTCTGCTTTCCTGCTAATCTTTTTCGTCGGCCAGCACCTGCATTACGCGCCGCGAATATGCACTAGGGAATTCATTACTTACGGAAATCAATTAGTTAGCATTAACTGGATTTGGGATTTTTGTAACAATATATTATTGCGGACTTGATTCCGTTAAAATCAACCGTGGCGAGAAACGTCTTGAATAGCAAAATCGCCGTAACGAAATATCGCTGGAACTCTTCACTACTGCACGTATGCAGAGACATGAATCCATTTTACATCTGTAATGACTAGCCGATGAGGGCGACAAACACCATATCGCGCTATGAATTGCCTAAGAATTTCTTAACCTTTTTCGACAGGAAAAGCTCCTTTCAATCATATCACGATGCCGAATGTCGGCATAAATTTCAGTTTTTATATAATGTCCAACACTCCAAGCGCCTGACACTTGGGAGTGTGAAGAAATAATTGCGAAAAAGCAAACAAAAAAATGTCTCTTCGAAGTTATGCATAGGAACAGTACTTTTTGGATCTAAATGCTGGGTATTTTATCTTCAACCTAAAGCGAATAGAGCGAATAAAGCTCACTACTAATGGTTTGCTTTTCATCTCATGCTTTTTTTTTTATTTTTCTTTTCCTTTACGTTGAATTTCCTTTAACTCTAAGCACTTTACCTAAGTGTTGTCTCGAACAAGCGAAATAATACAAAAATAAATGAAACATATTTAAATACTGCAAGAAAAACTTGTCTCCGGACATGGCAGCCGGCCCTTCTTGTCATTACTGATTCTTTGCCATCTTTTGTATACGAAAAGTACTCGGCACTTTTCCTATGATGTTGTGTACAGATGTACATATGTCATGTGACTTCCGCTTTCCTTTTTTTTTTTTTGTGTGTTGTCTTCCTTTACACTTTCTTGTTAATTTACAGAATAAAATCAATTAAAAAATATTTGAAAAAAGATTCTATAAATTTTTCTTTTCTCTTCTTCTTCTTTATAGGTGTTTGAATAAGTTTGAAAAAATTGAAATTGTGACAGAATGAGGACGTTCGCTTTAAAAAGCAAAGGGAAAATTATTTCACTCTAATGGCAAATGCTTGTATGGAAGATGCAAAAAAATTTATATTTAAAGATTCCTTCATAAATAATATTTTCAAGATTTTCTCTGTTTCTGTTTTACTCCTGTAGATGCATTTAATAATTTAAATTAATTTCTCTGACTTTTTGTGTTCTTTCCTAAGGCCTTGAAATTTTTTTACATACATTATCTATAAACTGTCGGCAATTAAATATATTGCATCATATTGTAGTTACTTTTCAAGTGCATTGTAAACATTCTCTAATCAATTTTCGCAACACACTCGCACTCCATCTCTCTTCTACTTCTGCTGCTTTTCACTTAAACTTGTATGTACTCGCATATAACAAATAAGTATTTGAAAACGCTTTTCTTATACAAATGCATACACACACACACACACACACACACACACACACACACACACACAGATGAATATTCGTATCAAAATTTTGTACAAGTATTGAGACCAAAAGCTAACGTATAACCAATATACTAAAAGAAAACATAACACACACGCACACACACACACACACACATAAATACACAAACACTACGCACATTACCTCCAGAGTAATAATGCCAGAGAATTTATATACTCTGGAGAAAAGCAGAAAGCAAGCAAACAAGCAAGCAAGCAAGCAATAGAAAATCACAGGATCAAACAGTCAAGAGTGCAGCAATTGAAAAGTTAAGTATTCGTCTACACTTGACGAAGGAAATGAAAACGTTACGAAAGTGCAGTAATTAGCAAAGTGAACACCAAATGCAACGTTTTTTCTCCATCTAGTCTAGTGTGTATAAATCAATGTTTAAAGTGTTGGCAACGGGTTAATGAAGAAAATTTAACTGAGTAAAAGTAAACAAGAACGCTCGCGCTTATTTATAGCGCCCAAGCACGGTCACAGATATACACACATACACACTCGGATTGGCACTCACGAAGTCAGTCATTATTGCACCACTTATTATCGATGATATATACGGCAAGTGTATAACGCTTAGTCTAATACTTGATTTTTTTCATCCCAGTGCCTTAGCTAAAACATCTAATTAATGTTAATAATGATTTTTGTGCGTACATTAGCTTATGGTAGAATCGTATTTTACTTTTATCTTTCTGTCTCTCTCTCTCTCTCTCTCTCTCTCGCTCTGTCTCTTTTGGTAAAAGTCCTACATATTACATTTGAATAAAGTTGACACTAGTCCATAATAAAAACAAAAAGTTTTACTTCCTTTTCTTCTCGCTCGGAATTACATTAGTTTCGAACTTTTGCTACTGTTGCAAATCTTAAGAGATTTATGCAGTTCGTCGTAAAAAAAAAAATTATAAAATACATTGTCTTTACAAACCCGAAAACACGTCTTAATGAAACTAACATTAATGACCACAGTCAGGAGTAAAATTGTAGCGAATATTGTCTAGTGGCCAAAGTTCCCGATTAATCGAAAAAATGTTTGAAAAATTTTCAAAAATTTTTTTAAAAATTAATATTGACATTACAAAAAAAAAAAAAGCGTTACGAACAAGAAAGGAAGCAACATACGCCTCTTGGCATGATATAGGCACATTTACACGATCCCAAGCAAATGTAAAAAAGTAGACGTGGAGAAGAAATCTCTAAGTTAAATATTTAATCTTAATTCTGACGATCTTGAGAAGAACGTGAGGATAATACCATACCGATAACACCAAAAGGATACGCGTACTTTATCTTGACTTGGTGGTCGAAGTAGTCCAAGGAAAATATTTTTGTTTCATTTCTTGCAGTGAAAAGGCAATCATCATCGTCTTTAAGAATTCATATGATGTTCAAATTAATATAAGACAATATTTCAACTCGTTACTCGATTAAAACTTTCCGAAAGTCCTACCGAATATTTTTTAGCATGCGTTAGAAACCGGATAGAGTAACGAAAAAAGTAGTAGTAGTAGTATTGAAAATCATTTAAAAATGTAACGATTACAAAAATCATTTAATAAGAATCGGAAAAAGGAAATCAACTTGTCTGAATGGAATGGTTTGAATGAAAAGAGTGTCACTTTAACAACTAAGACAGCTACCCTCCGTGCAGCAACTAGCTGAACTAGGCAAAACATAGGCCAATTTTGACACCGCATGTGTGTGTGAACGTTAAGCTTCAGCCTTGTCATCGTGTTTCTTAGGATAGAATAGGTCCTTTATATGTTGAACATTTCACAGAAACAAAATAGTCCTACACGCCTGAGTGCCCGAGTAGGTCGTGGATTCAACTCTCAAGTGCTATGAAAAAACCCGATAGACTTTATTTCTCTTAGAATAATAATAAAAAAGCTCTATACTGTAGTTGGCAAATCTAGTGTGAAAACCAACACGAGCAACGACTTTGGTCCCACACATAGGTCTAAGTGTGTTCCAGTATAATACGCGTAGTGGTGTTAGAATAAGGTTAGTTTTACATCTATTCGTATCTTAGATTTATAACTAAACATTTTGTTTCTTTTTGTTTGTTTATCTAAACTGTTTTTAAAAAATGTTCGTACTTTGCTTTGGTAGAGACCATGAAAATGAATATGTGATGCTTCGATAGAAATTATGGTGCGTTTGCCTATTCTTGAATCCAAAAGTCAAGCGTTCAATAACATTTTTCCTCGAAAGAATTGATTAATCAATTTTAAGATAGTGTCTCCTCTTCCTAGTCACGAAACCGGTCAATTAGCGATAGCGAGGTATAGTTTCGCTTTCGAGATTCACTTCGTAAACGCGTACATGTTTATTAGTTCGCAACCAGGTCTTGTCGTTTCGAAATGATCACCCACTCCGGATATGGTCCCTGAACATGCTGTCACGCTTAGGAAACATTATGAATAGAATGGGACTGGAAAAGGAAGTAAGGTTTGTATACATTCGCCTGGAAAGTGAAAATATTTGGAACGACGACAAAGACCACTGCAGGTAGATCGTTTTAAAGACAAGCAAGATGGTTAAAGACGAGCGAAAGCGAAGCGAATTGATTAGAATTCGCTCTGGAGATACTTAGATATAAGCACACCATAGTTCACATTGTACCGATGCTCAACTGGATCCCGAATCCTGGAAATGTTATCGTCACGTACAAGCATCTAAGCACTTGTGCCGTTGTGTAGCACAGATGTAGCGTCTTCGTGAATGCCTTTTTAAGAATCTCGACAAATTTCATTTTGCACGTAATGCATGCCAACGCTCTGTATGCTTGACAAATATCCGAATGGAAAGCAACAATGAACGACAATTGCTTAAATTTGGTTGGACAAGAATTTCATTTACAATAACTCGATTAATTTTGTCGCCGAATTTTCGAACACCGTTCTCCATATGCTTTATACTGCTACACTACTCGAACCCTGACATGTGAATTGTTTTCAAGCTGAAAGAGAAAAAGAAAATTGGAAAGGATCACGACTGGAAATCCGATCCCGACGAAAAGGAACTATTTTTGTATCTTAAAGAAGGATAGGAATTAAGGCATTGGGACTATATTCGTTCCGTCGTAACATTTCCAAAAACACATCCAGAAGGCAGATCATAGAAAGTATATACATATAATCTTAGTCACTATCAAGTTCGTGCTTGAGTGCTTGCAACGCCAATAAGGAAGCTTCAGACACTCCACAAGGTACATATACTCTTGATTAGCATTAAATTCCGTATCGATTCAAGCATGTCCGTCTGTGTATAATCTGTTGTAAACGTTCCCGAATAAATTAACTAAATCGACTTGAAATTTGACAAAATGATTGGATGTTCTTGCACGTAAACTCTTACTACCGAAAATGAGCCAAACCGATCAAAGGACACACGTCCATAGTTCGACATAAACGTGGAATCGCTTTGCTTTGAAGAAGACAAAGAAAAATTAAAAAACACAAAGTAAAAATTTCACGTGTAATGTATGGGCAATCCTACACTGTCTGCGCAGAACGTCACGACTCCTTAATTTTTTTGACTTTTTCTTTACGTAATACGTAATAGAGTATAAAAGATTCGGCAAAAGTCGAATATAGTTTTCTTACTTTTTAACGGTTCACTTAAAGCTATTACGGTTTCATTAAGTATAAAATTATGGCTCTAGATATATTTTATGGGGTCTCTGACGACGACATTATCATCTCCTGATGCTGTGAATACAAGAAAAGCTATCCACTATGAATGAATTGCTTATGTATTTTATATTTATAATACAATTTTTCAATAAACTTGGAATAAAAAGAGAAAATTGCGAAGTGTTTTTTTCTTTTACATTGATAAATTCACATGTTAAGAAGTGATATAGTTTTTCGGTGTTAGGAGAGAGAGCCAATTTGGAGAAATTCTTTTACAATTTTCTTCTCCGGTGTTAGTAAAATCTAAAATGACCACAATTTCCAGTCCGTCTCGAAGAAAAAAAAAAGGAAGAAAAGAAAAACAACACACTCTAGAGACCTTTTATGCAATCACAAATTCGTGTACACATTAAAAATATAAACGTGCATACACAAGCACACGCGTTAATATCACCATCTACGAAATATGAGACTTGAAAAGTGCAACTAACTCTGGCTGCTGCTGTTGCTGGCGGCAATGGCAGCATCTTGGAAATCTAAAAACACCACATGCACCATTGTCATGTTAAATATATAGAATAAGAAGCGAGCAAAACAAAAAAAAAAAAAGAGACAGGGATAAAGTGTACTACAACAATAGATGAATAGGAAAACTTGAAACCGGAAGTGTATTTAAAAGTTGTTGTCCTTTGTCCTTCTGTTTCATACTTTTTCTGCTTTTTTTTTCTTTTACGAAACCAAGCCGAAAGCTTACTGTTACTGTCCTTATTATGTGTGTGCGAACGTGTATGTGTTATTTTTTAAACACTATAGCCGAGAAGTGGCAACAAGCAGTAAGAACATCTGGCTTGCATGTAACAAAAGATGAGTAGTAGCAAAAACAACAACAACAACAACAACAACGGCGCCTATAAGCGCTACTGAAACATGCACATCAAGTGACTTTATAATAGCTAAAGGCTTCGTAAACAAAACGTGTGAAGGGCATCCAAGTCTATGATGAAGTTCATAGTTTTGCAAATGTTATATAAAATAAAAAAATAAAAGAAATAATAGCAACAACAAATCTTTTATAATTGTTTTCAAACAAACAAGAATAAACTGACCAAACCCAGGGTGCGAGTTTTAAGCAGAAAAACAAAATAAATTACATAAAAAGCAAGAAGAAGCAAAAAAAAAAAAAATTAAGAAACAAATACAAAATATTTAAGAGGAACGAAATGGTTCATGTTGACCAAACCGCAACCATGTATTTTATTTCAAGTGAAATGTTCTTTTGTGGGGACAGTGGCCTACCCGCACACACACACACTTAAACAAATCTTCGCTCTGATCGTTTATATATCCAGGAATTTATGTTAGTTTACAATAAGCATAAAAAAAAGTTCTTTATTAGTACTTTCTTTAGTCGTGACATTCACTATATGAGCTGTTCGCTCTTAAAAAGTAACGGTGTCATATGTCCAGCAATGGTAGAACAGGCCAACACTTAATCACTGTAATGCCAACCGCACTTGTGTAAAAGAAGTCATGCAGCAGCAGTTAACCAGCCCAGCAACACCTACTTCATGAAACCGACATTTACACATCCGCATCATATGACCAGCATTCATCTGAAAGCGTAACATACGGTGCGTCACTTATAAGCAAGCAAAAAAATAAAAGAAAAAAGAAACGATATTAAAACCACAAATATTGAAGAATTTTTAAAATTTTCCCCTAAAAATTTTACAAAAGAAATTCACATGAAACAAGTGAAGAATGAATTCATATAATTATATCTATCGTCTTAATCGTTATTAATTCAACTCTAGCGCTTAGGCTAATAATGAAATAAATATAGTTGATGGGCCCTGCCTTTCAGTCCATGTATTTCTTTATACTTGTGCGACTATTGTGTTTTGTTGTTAAGCACGTGTTAAATATAAAAATTTTTATGTCCTATGTACCGCAAGCAACATGAATGCAAATTAATTAATTAATCATAAAATGAATTATGAATAAAATATTTAATAAGCTTTTTACAAATAATTTAATCATTCATCGCCAACACACCTAGAACAACTCGGACAAGTGATTTTTTTATTTTTTCAATATTCATGAAAAATAATATTTAAGGGAATACCTTATGAATGAATGAAAATGATTATGAATCCGGTTGCGTGGGTCAGAAAAATGTCGTCCTCCTCCGACCAACAATTCGAAACCGAAAATGTCTTTAAACAGTGAATTCGTTAAATGTCCTCAGTGCCGATGGAGTCACCAAAGCTAGGAACAGCTTGACGCTTTGCTTACCTTTTTGCTTGGCATTGTTTGTTCAATTGCTTGGAAGTTTTATCCACAATCTTTGTACACCTCAGATATATGAAAATATTTTGTTGCAATTCTTCTCCTTAATCATCATTTGACTATTTTTTCTTCTTCATATTTTTTTTTTTTTATTTTTCTTTAATATGACCAATCACTCTGGGAATGTCTTCTATCAGACTGAGCATTCAGTACAGCTAAAGTATGTTCTGCCGCATTGAGGATTTAAACGGAATTTGCCGACTTCAGAGTCTTCCTTTTTAATTACTTAGCTCTGCATTTGTCATTTGTCAAGCTTATTTGAAAAATTGAACTCAGCCGCGAAAGAAAGAACCGGCAAAAAGCGACAACATAAATCCAGGATACGAAAAGAAAAGTTACCAAGGACCGCAGGGAAGAGGCAAGAATATAACGCTACAGGGTTCGACAGGCTAATCGCACATAGTATTAATCACCCTAAACGCTATTCTGTCGGTTTCTTAATAGAGCAAGTGAGTTCTCATCGCTTCTAAATATTACAAGCGAGTTCTTACCTATTGTTACTGTACCAAGCGAGAGATTTGTTTTTTATTATGTCAAGCGAGTGTTTGCCACGCCCATAAGGGCGTTTCAAAGGCTACATAAACTATATATATTCTTGGTCAGCATCAAATTCTGAATCGATGTAAGCATGTCCGTCTATCCGTGTGTCCGTTCGTGTAATGTCTGTTGTTAAGATTCTCCTGGCTGCAAAAATGAAGCTACCAACTTGAAATTTGGCAGAAGCATTGCAAGTTCTTATAGGCGGGTTGGTATTAAAAACGGGTCAAATGGATCGATGGATACGCCTATAGTACGACGTAAACTGACAACACCTCTATTTTTCAAAAGAAATAAAAAGTTGGCTTTCTTATACCTGCACAAGAAAGAACAAAATTGACCTCGCCTACCCAATTTAATAGTGTATCAAAATTTAATTTTTTTTTCAATGTCTTTATAACGCGCAGAAGCAAGATTAAAAACCCGCTAAAGTAGAAAAATGCTCTGGCCGGTTTCAAATTTGGAATGCACCTAAGCATGTCCGTCTGTTCGTCTGTCCATCCATCCGTTTGTTAGTTCGTTCATTTGTCCGTCTACCAAGTTGTATAGTATTCGTGGTACACATTCTCCCGTTAACAAAAAAATAGGAGATTTCGCCTACAAATGTGCAAAAAGGTTTTGAAATGGCTCAAGCAGGTCAAAGGACACGCCTATAATGCTCACACATCCATACTACCAAACCTTAGAACACCTTTGCTTTCCGCATCTTTTGCGCATTGCTCATAGACTACAACGCATACACGGTATAAATTTCCGCAAAAGCATTCTACAAGCATATCAAAAATCAACCACGTCCACACAATATTACGGAATATGCAAATTGATAGGATAACGGTGATGGGTATAATTCTCTTACCTGTTTATACATTAGAAACACCATAGATTATTGAGCTAATATTACGTAGCTTTGTTGCAATTTTTTTTTTTTTTTTTTTTGACAGGAAAAACGTTTTCGGCATTCGCTAGTAAACTGACAATTATTTAGGCAAGTATTGCATTAAAAGGCGTAGGCAGAAGCTGTATTTGATTTAATTGAAAGATATTTTCACAAGATTTCAATTTTTGTGCTCTTAAGACTTGTCGATCGCACAAAGGTTAAAAAAAAAATATCCCATTACTTCCTCAAGACACATAAGTATTTTATTCTTAAACGAAGAAGAAGAAGAAGAATAAGAAGAAGAAATATATAACAATAATAATAATAAAAATAAAAATAAAAATAAAAATAAAAAAAGTTCACCTACATCATGTATTCATAAAACTTTTTCTATTCTCAACGTTATTGGTAATCTGCTTCCCTGAATTTTAATAAAATTAAGAGAAAAAAAGAAGAAAAAGCCTTGCATACATACATACATATTAAAGCATTTTAAAGAACTATTTGGCTTAAAGCCATATTATCGGCAGTGCTCTCCCATCTGATCTAACACTACAATTTAAATCTATTTGCGTTCGCAAGCCTTAATTGCCTTTAGAGCATTCAATTGACTTCGTTTTCGGTTCATAAATTGAAACACTATTAAAATGTCATTATCGAAAATTTATGTGTTTCGGGATACTTTCTGCATTTCTGATATTTTGCCAACGTATGCTTGCAGCGAGCACAACTAGTGGCCGTAGTGCAATTGCAATGATTATAAATAGATTTTTAATGGAATTGGCCACACATCACATTGTCACACAATTGTTAAATTACGTCAAAAATTTATAAAATTATTATAACGAAAATAAAGGAAAACAAATCCAATAATTAAATTCGCCTTGGAACGAAAACATAGATAATTCTCACCTTTTTAAACTATTTAACGCGAAAATGTCTTTTATTTATTTATTTATTTATTTTTCTTCTTCTTCTTTTGTGTGTCAATTTGTGAACAAAACAAATAAAGATATAACAAAATTGACATAACTTGTGCTCATTAAAAGGGAATACTTTATCGAAAACGTAGCGGGAGTACGCTTTCATGACTGCAGTCATGAAAGTTCGTTCAAGGTTCAAGCTCCATTTGGACACAATTGTTAAAGTCAGTACAGTTATATTGATACGTCATTGAGCCATGGAAGCTGCTTTTAACAGTTACTTTCCGAGCAGAGCTCCGAGTGTTTTTTTCCTTTTTTTATATCACCAACAAGCGGTATATGACTTGTGGCTTGAAAACTGAGTTTTCAAAATTTCTTAGAAACGGAACTAAATTGACTCGACAATTGAATCAAAAGTACAAAAAAAAAACCACAAGCATAAATAAAACAAATCCTCTGGATACATACTTTCAAGTCTAAGCAACTGCAATGTGCTGTCAGATCATGCAAAAGTATAACCTAAAGCATATACGATATAGAATCGATGCATTTAATGAATGGATTTTCTTGATTTATCATCATGACGAAAATTGACTTCTTTCAATGCTACTCTTCAATATCATTGTGTTATTATCGTCGATGTGTTTCTTTTCCCTCTTTCCCCCTCTTTCATCAATCATTAATCATTGACGCTCGTAACAGTAGAAAGAATATGTCAACTCAATTAGATTAATGTTAGATACTCATTGATCAAATTGAAGCTAAACTTTATCTTCCCACACACACACAACCACACTCCAGGTACAAATACTTTTTCCAATTATTTAAAAATATCTCGTAATCATATTAGTTGGCTTGAGAGGACGAATACTATTTGATTTGTTTTATCCTGTATCTTGTTTCAATCATTATTCATTAATCCATTAAATTATATTATCAGTCTTGAGTTTCTTAATCAATCGTATTTTTCTATTTACATATGTTTATTTGTTTTTATATTTTTACATTTCAATCAAGCCGATGATAGTGCTTTAAGACCTTGGTCTTAGAATTTATTCTCTGGCTAAATTAATAATAGAAATAATATATCCTGTCTACCTATCCTACCTGTAATACAAGGATATATTAAGTTTGTGCGAATGTATGCAACATCCAGAAGGACTTAAGATAGACCCAGCTTTCATTATACCGATCGCTTAAGGATCAGTTTGTGAATTGCTCTAAGCTTGTCTGTCCGTCTCTTCGTCTTATTTTCTTCTGTTCAATCTACAGACCGTAATTTTTTAAATATTTTAATGAAATCCGCTACACTGACCTGTTTTGGCCCACGGACGAATGGTATTGAAAATGGTTCGGATCGGATCACTTTTCGACCACCTTCCGTATAAGACCTATTGAAAAGTTGTTGTCCGTGAAAATTACCCACTTCATTTCATTTTCAATGGGCTTCGTCGCTGAACCTAAATACGTCAATGCCCTAATTTTGACAAAATAGTTCAAAAATTGAATGGACCGACATCAAATGGACAGTAATGCTTAAATCAGTATCGCGTACAAACACGAAAACTTAATACATCCTATACCGCAAATGTTGTAAGGTATAAACCTACTTTTCTGAAAATGCTCAAAAGTTGTTTTTGAACACAATAATAAAACATTACAATAGATTTTCTAAAAGGCTCGTGAATTTTTTCCCCACAACCCACACTTTACCGCATAAAAGGAAACGCATAAAAAAATCGCACACGACTTCACGAGTAGCTATAAAAACTAATTTTTCATACCCGCACAAAAATAGGTTTGAGTGTACCAAACATATCAAGCCACACTGTAGCCTGTTTGAAAGGCTGTTACCCATAGACAATTTAAAAAAAAAAATAGTTTACCATTTCTTAGCCCAGGCGAAAGTAACAGTGGCTTCAAACTGAGCTAAAATTCTAAGGAAAAAATCATATTTTACAATATCGCTTCGAAGAAGTCAATAACGCTTGACAGGACTGTGAAAAAATTCATGACGTTCGCGATGAAAATGCTTCCTACAAATCAGCCGCACAACAACCATTTGCTTCTTTCCGTTTTGGAAATTTCGATACTTAAAATATGTCGCGCTCTGGTCGACCAATCATTGATAAGATCGATGAAATTGTTAAAAATGTTGAGGAAGGTCCCGTTATTACATCGCTGTGCAATTAAGTATTGATCAAAAATCTGTCTCGAATCATTTGCTCCAAACTGGATGCAAAAACAAACTCGACACTTCTGTGTCCCATATGAATTAACAACGAAAAATTCAATGGCTCGAATTTCCTTCCGCGAAAGGCAACTAAAACCGAAACGAAGTCGAGCTGTTTTTGAGGAAATTCATAAGGATCACATACAACAAAAATAGGTGAAAAGAAGAACGTGGACGAGGCTGCTAGGGCTCACACCACACAAATGATTTGTGCGATTTGCAAGGTAGCAATGTAATCCCGCATCCTGAGCCGCTTCAGTGCAACTAGACGCTTGGTTCTGCTTTCTATTGCCTACAACGGATTTTAAGTTAAACATACAAAGCCGATCAAAATAGAAGGCGCTCGCGTCAACATTTGCAAATCACAAGCACTTTGAATGACTTAACAAAAGTAGTTGAGAGAGCTTCGCTAGGAAGTTTCGTCCAGAAGTCGAAGAGATTGCATAAGGCTTTTGAAGAAATATGGTGTAAATACACACACTGTTTGTCTATCTATCGAACATTAAAATCTGATATAGTAAATTGATTATAATTGATAAATATTAGGTGCTTGCATGTATTTTGATCATTTTTTTACTTGAAAGAGGTATTTATTAACAAAATTGGTGGAACGTATATATTGATCAAAATATTTTCCATTATTTTCTACAGCGATAGCGTGTCGAAAGAACAATATTGACTTGGCAGCGATCCAATCAGCGACCGAATTTCGCTCTTGTTCAGTATTTCGAAACCGCGTACCAGCTAAGCCATGCTGGATCGATCTGAGTAAATAGTAGTCGGCAGATGCTATGTGTGGGGGTGTGGCGGAACATATCATTCAACACAGCTGCAACAGTATATCCTTGACAAGTCTTGCAACGTGTAGCCGCGCGATATCAAGCAAGAGATGACTTTGCGTCTGTTAACCGCTATTGCTGGTCTTTTTCGCACGAATACATCGTTCAATTGACGTTGGTAAACATCTGTAGTAATAGTTTTATTCGTATGGTTTTGGTTTTTCCTAGTTTTGGATTTTTCCCATCCCATGTAAACGTCTAAAAACAGTTGGTGCATTAACTGCTAAGTTATTCGAACGTACTTCAAGAATTTGAGCTGAATTTTCGTCCAATAAGCGTTGCAGTTCATTGCCTTCGAACTTTTTTGGTCTACCAGGTCGCTCTTTGCCATTGACATAAAAATCACCACTTTTCAACCGTTAAAACCAAAACCACCATAAGCTTCTAAAAGTGTTTGATGGGCATCAGCAACAGATTTCTTCAAGCCGAACGACAAAGTAATAAATGTTGAAAAAGCAACTTCAAACGTTTCCTGATTGATGTCTGTCTACGCTAGAGAACTCAATAATACTTAGGGGAACGCAGTTATTTTATGTAGAAAGAGGTCAAAATCATCGTATTCAAGCATTGTGTTTGTTGATACCTCGTATTACTTTGTCATTTTCGTTGACAGATGTTACTGATTAAAATAGATGCAAGCACTTATTACTTTCTGAACCAAAGAAGAGATTATCGAGCACTTTATGTCTATCATTGCGTGGGTCTATTGACTAGGAAGCCATAGTTACGGCGTGCAAAATAAAGGAGTTATTTACGTGATAATAACTGAATTAATAAAAATATAGTTCATTAGAATCCTATTCTTATCACTTCCGTTTTTTTTGTTCCTTTTTTTTGCTGTTGTCTGCAATACAATACAATAAAAAATGCGACAATGGCTTTAATACGTAATGTGACCATAAAACGTATATACATTGAAAGAAATTTAACACAAGTATAATATTGTTTTTTATGGTAAGGTTTAAACAATATGCGCTTGTTAAAGACCATAATAAAAATGCAATAAAAGCATTCATATATCTGCATACAGATATGTATGTTCGCATATATAATACATAAACTTGAAGGAGAAAAAGAAAAAAAAACTTTTTAAAAAACAATTAACAGCAAACGCATGCGTGACGCATGTTGTCTATGCGTTGTAGTGATGTCTGTTTGTCTGTCTATCTGTTTGATTGTGCGGTTGCGAATGCTATGATATTGTCACGGCAAAAACGTGCGTCAAACGTGCGTTAATTTGTTAATTAAAAACTCATCATCATCAATGCATGCATTCACTAACGCACACTCCCACACATTCACTTATACTTATTGTATTCAGACCTTACATCATTGACGCTATTATTATTAAAATTCTCGAAAGTTTTTGCAAAAAAAAAAAATAAATAAATAAATAAAAAATAAAAAAAAATAAATAAATAAATAAATAAATAAAATAAATGAAAAAAAATAAATAATAATAATAATAATAATAATAATGAAAATAAATAAATGCGAAAGAAGAAAATCTACTGCTCTGCCAACATCGATGCAAGCAACAACGTGCCCGTACTTACGTACATATATGTGCGAATGATAGAAGGACGGACAGAAGGACAGATCACGTCAGCATTCAACGAAACTATTGCCAACCATGATAATATTGATGATAATGATAATGCCAGGGAGCCGAGGATGACAATCATGATGATGATAAATGCGAAATATTCTCCTACTTCAGTTCCGTGAATATATGCTGCTCTGTGCGGCTTCCGTTTTGAGTTAAAATAAAAATTGCATTAAATTTTTACGCAAATGTTTCAAAAATTGATTAATGTTAACTACTGAGGCGAACGCGTATGACTTTTTTATATACATATATTTTTCGACGTTTTCTCTTTTTTGCTTTTTTTTTTTATTCTTCTTCCTTCTCGTACTCTGGTTAATTTTTTAATAATTTTGAATAATTGTCCTCGGCAGCTGTGGCTTACACAGAGTATTCAGAAAGAGAGAGAGAGAAAAAAAAAATAAATAAAAGGAAAAGTAAACGTTTTTAACAACATTTCGTTTATGTGGTTTCAACCAATATATATATTATACATGCTTTGCATACGTGCGTGCGTATGTGTAAATGCAACAACATGTTGTACACAATAATTAATGGCCGCGTCATTGCTATGCTATGCTTATTAACATAAGCATGTGTTAACGATTGCACATCAACAATGTTTTCAGCGATATATGAGCCAGGCATACCAATAAGTGTCTTGATTGGTACAACTTCAAAAACACCCGGTAGTTATGGTTCCAGAATCAACATTAAACTCTTCACTTCACGATTGCATTACCTCAAATACGTAAACTCCTATGATGAATCATGTATTTCGGATCGTTTATCATCAATTCATATATTTTAGTATATTGGTTGGATATATAATAACAACGCGGTCGCTCTTATTGTACCGAGAATATTAAGTAAGAAATTTATATCCGCCT
This sequence comes from Glossina morsitans morsitans, assembly GCA_001077435.1. Taxonomy (NCBI): domain Eukaryota; kingdom Metazoa; phylum Arthropoda; class Insecta; order Diptera; family Glossinidae; genus Glossina; species Glossina morsitans. The sequence goes on along the minus strand of CCAG010019941.1, from coordinate 82,784 downwards.
TAAGGTGAATCTCGGACACTCGTCGTGTTAACCGAATTCACAAACTTTGCAAGATTTTTTTTTGTTAGCTACGAGCGATCGGCCGACCGACCTAAAAATCTTTTCAGTCAAATTTTTAAAAAGCTGTGACAAGAAGTTGAACTAAAGTGTTATCTCACCATCGCCCGCAGATTAAAAATTATCGACAACAACAATATCAAATTTTCGTTTTTGTTTTTATTTTTAAGTTTTACTAAGTACTTAACCTATGTGGGCTAATCACACCCGTTATTAGGCTTTATGCACACGGGTGCCCGATACCAATTTCCAAATACAATTTTTACATTATAATGATAACTAAATGCGTATGGATGAAAAAGTGTACCTAGTTGCCAAAATATATATGAATATGTTCAAGAGATGTATTTGACAAAATAAAACTAACTTAACATTTCTAGCGTCTAACGTTGTCGGGTGATTTGCGGGTAAACACAAGTATCATGAAACGCCACAAAGAACCGCCTCTAGTTACCGGGGCGGACATGTCCTCCATCGCTTTCTGACTTTTTTGATTGCGGAATTATTTTACAAACTCATAGGTGACATAAGTCCGCTGGCATTTCGATCATCTACACCATCCCACACTATCAGGCATCTCTACTTACCTGCAAAACTCTCAATCTCCGCCGAGAAACATTTTCACACTGTGCTCTCAGCCATGCTATTAGTTCGTATATTCGTACTATCGACAGTAAGCAAAACGACCTCTGTAGTATGTTTAATGTGAGAGTTGAGGATCGTTGTCTTTTTAAAACCAAAAAAGAGCATCTTTCGATGCATTTAATTAATTTCTCCACTGGGAAGGTTGTTGTCGTTTGGGAAAATAAATGGACAGAGGGACATATGGACCTGGCTAAAGTGATTCTTTAAGATATAATTCCGACACTTACAAATGGGCTGAGAAATGTAGTGCACCCTCCTTCACTTCAGTCGTGGGAATGACAAGAGAAATTATACATTCGGCTTGAAGCATACTTTTTAATATACATCACTAGCTTGTGTTAAAGCGAATAAAGTCTTCATTCATAAATTATGACTATTATGTTTAATTGTTTGCGGATAAATCGCACACTGTATACACCATATAATGTAATATATTATATATTAATATAATATAAGCAAACACACGCTATATAATTAGCGTAATAAACGTTAATCTGTTATGTACGATATTTGCTTTGATTACTAATCGATATTTGAAATTATTCGATACATTAAACTTCACTTCCGAAATTTGGGCGATTTTTATGCAAAAATAAAAATTCTTGCAATTCTATCTTCTTTAGTCGATTGCGAAAATGCAATGTATTCCTTTAATAATCATAGCTATATATATAAACATTACATTCAATTAGTACGAATAAAGCGAAATTGATCGGAGTCGAATAAATGCTTGTTCTTCCGTTTCAATGTTAATGAGAAAGCGATTTCTAAAGGAATAAATTTTTCTCAAATCTTTTCCTTTCTCATTTTCGCAATCGATTGAAGAAGATATTTTAATTTATATATATGTATATATATATATATAGATGCTTTAAGAGTTTTCCAAAGATTGAAAGAAAAATATATGTATATATACCGACCCATGGTGGTTAAGTTTAACATGTAATCAATATTCGCCAACTTAAGCTTAAAGCGGACTTACACACATTATACACAAATACATGCGAGGTAGATATATATAAGCCATCTCAGCTTCCTATCGAAGAAGCTCGAAAGCAAACTCATAGTCAGCCGGATGGTCGAATAGCGAATTAGGGCTTCGAGTATATGGAGTTTGTACGGGATTTCCGATGTTATAACATACTCTTCCATGTTTCATTGGTATATATACACACACACATCAACACACTCAAGTAAATGAAATAAAAAAACCTTAAAACGCTAAACGTATGAGGGAGAATGGTTGATTATTTTTATGAACTTGTAAGTGTTGTTGTTGCGTTTATTATTTTATACTGCAAATAGAACGCTCATATATAAATGTATACATATTTTTTTTCTAGGATTTACACATAGAATATTAATTAATGGGAAAAAAAGTTTCTTTTAGCCAAAATAACAATTTAGGTCGTCTTGGTTTCGGTCGCATAAAAGAAATGCAAAACAACTTAACACACATTGCTGAATAATTTCATAGTAAACTTATTTATGGCATTCAAATTTGTTTGCTTGTGCATATACATACATCTCATAAATGTAATATAAACGCATATAGCGTCCTTTCTCATCTCCAAGTATTTTTATTGACTTATATAATGTAATGTAATAAGAAAAATGAAAATTTTTATTAAAAAAAATCGCTTTTGCTTGCATATATGTATGTATCGAAGGCTAAAAAATCAAAATGATTTTAAAAAAGTTAAAAACATACACCAAACGATAACTACCATAACGATCAACGTAAACGACCACGATGTCACTTAAATTGAAGGCAAACCTACATGAGTTTATCTTTCGTTGTGTTACCAACTGCTCTTAACAATCTATGTATGTGGCGCTCCTCTATAACTGAATTAGAAAAGTTTTTGAGTACACAAGAAACCGAAAAAAACAAAATTCTGAAAACTCGAATCAAATTTAATTAAATAAAATTTATATGCAAATATGAATAATATGAAAATTTTATTATATATGGCCTTTTAAACAAGTACGCTTTCTGCATAGCCTATAGCATTCAATGAGTTGTTTAATCTCATTTCGTTAACTTGTCTACTATCGTAATGGCCCAAAAAAATAAAAGAAACACTTTGAAGGACTTAATATGAACTTGATATTCTTATCTGCCCCCTATCATCGTGCTGTTCGCATAAAGCTTCTAAAACACACTTGCTCCTACACGCGGTAGCTATCGGAAAAATTTCAAAATCAAAGCAAATAAAAGCAAGATTTATTTGTCCCAATAAAATGTAAGATTTGAGTTGCCCTCAAAATAAGATAAGTGTTATGGGCACTTTTACACTTAATAAAGTTGCAAAATTCTACCAATTATGGTTTAAATTCATCTATATACAGACATCGCTCACATAAAACGATACTTGTCCAATCCAGTTTCAATACAAAATTGAACAAAATTTGCTACTACTGACATAAAACGATTTCAAAGAAACGAATATGTGTTCCGCTGCTTTTATTATACCGTATCGGCTTGTAGTATGGGGTATGCTAAGTTGGTGCGGACATATGTAACACCCAGACGGTCTTAAGATCTTTTATTATATCGATCGATTTAGAATCATTTTCTAAGTCGTTCTAAGCCTGTCTATCTGTCCGCCTGATGTCTGTCCATGTATTTTTATAAGTAAACTAGAGGTCGCAATTTTTGAGATATTTTGATGAAATTTGATACACAGGCGCAGTTTGACCCACGAACGACTGCTGTTGAAAATGGTTCGAATCGATCAACTTTTTCGACCACTCCTCATATAACGCCCTATCCTGAAAAGTCGTTATATGTAATTTTCAAAATTTCTCGGCAAAAGTAGCTAAGTAGTAATATTTCGGCATTCCAAATTGATATGATATGTGGGCCGGCCGGGTCAATATTTTGAACCCCCTCTCATATAACCATTTCTATGGAAACTGCAGCTTTATATGGTAAAAAGGCCAAAGTTAATAAACGGAGTCTCAACCAACTTTGGGAAGGAAAAAAACAAGCAAAGACCTTATAGTGGGGCAACCATTAGGTCTACCATTAAATACCCTGTTTCCCTTCGCCTAGTACAGTGTTCACTTGTTTTAGTAATAATATTCGAAAAATTATTATTTTCATGCAAAGGCATGCCTTTCACGAAAGCCCGCATGTGTCCGAAACATCACATAATGCGATGCAAATCTTGCAAACTTAATGTGCTCCCTAAAAATTTTATTATTTTTCAATTTTCGTCATAAAAAACACAAATTAGACTTTCTCTCCATATAAGAGTTTCCTTTTTCTGATAGTCCTTCTGCATGTTAAGGCCTAACAAATAGATTTAACTGATCCAAATTCTCTACCGTTTTTTTTTTTTTTTTTTTGCAAATTGCTATTGTGAACCAATTTCATAAAATATTAAAAATTAAACCTTTTTCTGAAGAAATGTTACATGGAGTGGGATTCAAAAAATAGACTCATATATTTCGACTTTGATCCGCTTAATTTTTATCGCACATTGCTACCATGAACAAATTTTTATTTCTTGAGAATCCCTGTATGCGCGGGTGTCCAAAAAATGCACTGACGTGGTCCAAACTCGATAAGATTGATATCTTTGTCAACATACTACTATGAACCACTTCTCACCTGGAAATATTACAAATTCGATTTTTTTCTATATTAAAAATTCAGTTTTCATAGGAACTTTTATATGAAAGAGGCTTCAAAAATTTATCCCAAACGAACCAACTTTTTTATAACAATTAAGAATGTCGAAGTGCTTTTACTTAGCGGGTTTTATCGAGAAATTTTGAAAATTGCAATTTTTTTCTATGTAATGATGTTTCAAAATGAGGCGTTATATGGGAAGTTGGCATAAAAGTGGGCCGATCCAAACCATTTGCAATAACATTCGTCCTTAACTAAAAGCACATCAGTGTACCGAATTTCATCAAAATATATCAAAAATTGCGGCCTACAGGTTGAACTGATCTTACGTGAACAGACATCAGATGGACAGACGGACAGACAGCTTTAGATTAATTCAAATTATGATTCTGAATCGATCGATATAATAAAAGATGCGTCTGTCTTAAGCCCTTCTGCGTGTGACATACGTCCGCACTGACCTAATACACCCTGTACTATGGTGTGTAAGGTATAGTAAAACGTGGGTCTATCTCAAGCCCTTCTGAGTGTTACGTACGTACGCACAAACTTAATATACTTTGAACCACAAGTGCTGTAAGGTATAAAAATGCTCACCAATAAGAGCAAATGCACTTTTTTAACGAATTTTTCGCTCTAGCACGAATTCAAAAAAATAATGGTTTAAGTTAAATTCAAAATACAATTGAAGGAATACTATAATCGGAAGTCGGCTGATCCATGCCCACATCGTGGTTTGATCTACTAAAAGAAGTAACCGAATTTTATGATCATTCTTCATATGATTCGAATCGGAAAGTTGAACTAGACATATCTAGACGTATCGACCGATGATAGCATTTTTGGTGCAGTTCGTAATAAACGTGCACGCTTGCTATCAAGCAGCGATGAAGAATTACAAAATTGATTTTTATTCCCGATTTCTGAATTTTCTCTGTACATTAGTTTTAATTTTTTTTTGTCAATAAAAATGATTTGTTTTAGTTTTACAAATATATAATATGGATTTCATTAGAATTTTTTTTTTTCTACGGTTTTTTGAAAAAATATTTATAGTTTTCTCATCTGACACATTCTTTTAAAGTAGTGGAACATATTCCCAAATTTACCTCTCATGTCTCATGTATTTTTTACACAATTTGTTTTGCGCGGTTTTCTAAAGAACGTATCTACCGCATAAAAAAAGACTTGGATGTATGTTGCATATGATGCGAATGCTGCAAATAAAGTTTGTACCGGAGAAGAGCTGTACTCCGGTCAGACAGTCATTACAAGAATGCCAACATTTTTAACAATATCACAGAATGAAATCTAACCTCATCATTGGTCGATCAATTATCACGACCCAATTATGAAAGCTTAGTATGGTAGATAAGCAAAATTTGCAATAATATACAAGTGTTGTATGTTGTGAAGATATTTTTGTATATTGGCATTCACTACCATGTCGCATAAGGGTGTAAAACATCGGTCGGTAATTCCCAAAGTAATGAATACCAAAATGAAATAATTTATAGAAAAATTTATCAACATTCTCACAATACGCCCCGGTTTCCGTGGGCATCCCATCGTTTGATGCAAGTCATTTTCCCCGGACCAAGCCGAAACTGCAGAAAACCGTGGGGCGAGCAGCAATTCGCAATTCAATGCATAGAACCTTGCCATTGTGACGATCGAATTGTGACACAATGCATATACTTGAAAAATGGCTTCCTCGTGCCCAAGTTTTCATAGAAAGTAATGAGCGCCCTGTCTTTCGGTATTTTCATTGGTATTGCAGGTTTCAACGGGAAAGCTTTGATATTTTTTCCCACCAAAACGCAGTACTTCCGATCATAGTCCGAAAATCGGATTTTACCACTGTTTTGATAGTAAAAACAAAATCGCTATAACTTGTAAATAAATGATCAAACGTGAAGAAGCGTGACATTTTAACAGAACTCGTTTTATTGTCGGCACTTTTTAATTATAGTATGGATTGTTCGTTAGAGACGACTTCTATGCATCAGCTTCGGTGACTATGAAGCGTTGCGCTGCAATATATATTTAGGTGGTCACCGACCAATTTTAAAAATAAGCTTCATTTCGCCATATTGACGCTTGTTTTATATTGAGATATTGTTTTGAGTGTAAATACAAAATATTATCTAGGACTAACCACTTGGACTTATAGTTGGCTAGAGAGGAGGACTATGGTTTTTTTCGCTAAATATTTTCAAGCAAATTTAGTTATCATAGTGTTGAGAGTTAAACCGATTCATTAAAAAGTTGTTCAGTTTCTTAATTATTCATATTCTTAGGCGAAGTCTGCTGCTCTGCAGCTCTAACTGTGGATAATATCATGGGTGGGTGCAAAGCTCAATGCGTTAATTGACTTAGACTTTGGTCTAAGTTATAGTGAGTACTCGCTCAGTCGGTAAAAGCCTAACACTTGCCGATTGGGCTGCAGTCACTTCCCTATTTCTTTCTCTTTCTTCACCTATTGATTGATTGATTGTGTAATAAAAAAAGTACATATGCACATATATAAACATAACTGCAATTTTGTGTTTTCTTTTTCTTTCAAAACTTAACAAAGGTCTCACACTCTTGAGACTCGGAAAGACCCTTTAGGATAGTTTATACAAAATAGATGACTCATCGACATGAACGTAATACCAGTCAATAAACTTTTCAATTTTCTTCCTTTAAAGAGAATTTGTTATCGTTTTCTCGCTGTTTTTTCAAATCGTGCAGCCAAAAATAATCTTATGATAAAATCAATATATCATCAGAGTGAATCCCAATATCCCAAAAAAGGTGACAAAGAACGGCACAAGTAAAATTTCATAATCTGGCAAAAAAAAGAAGAAAAAAAACAAACTATAGTGAACGCATGCTTTAACCGAGATTCTACAAAATAATTACAATAAACAAAAGGTGCAAAAACAACGATGTGACGCTGTGAATGAAGTGGACTGACTCTAACTAAATTGATACGTTGATAACGAACGCTCTATGAATGCTAAATAGGATCAAAAACCCCATACTCTTTTTCTTGCCACCAGTACATAGTGCTAACGTGATCACTAGCGTGTAGTCACACAAAAGTTGGCATAGAATTTTTACCATTACCAATACAATATTTGTATACATTTGCTCAAATATATGAGTTGCCTTTTTTTTTTTGCACTTTACCTAGAAGTGCCTACCACTCTCCAAATTGAAATGGTATATATAAATCTAACACAAACCAAGGTAAACTCATCACTTCTTTGGTGGAAACTTAAGCGTTAAGTTTAGCTCCCCGTTGCTATTACAGTTTTATTGCGAAACGAAACTTAATTTATTGAAAGGATAACAAAAGCAAATACAAGCGTAAATACTTTTTTTCAATTAAAATGAAATTCATGAACGCATTTGCTTTACTACTGGTGATCGTGACTCTGGTGGCTGTTAGTCAGTCCTTGCCAGCGAAAAGTATGTGAAAAGTTGGAACAAAAAAGCCAAAACAACAACTCATTAGAATAAGAAAGTGAATGAAACTCTTGCTTAAAATAAATTATATAATAAAATTAAAATAAATTCAAAGTGAAATTTAAGTAATTTACCTGAAAAAGTACAAAAAAGCACTCAACAATTGCTTAGTGATTTTTTATGGGGCAAATTCGATTCGATCTTCTTAAGACAATCATAATCAAAACGGACCATTGCAGGGCTTATTGAAGAGGGCGGTTTAATAACTGAAATTAATAAAATGATCAATACCAGCAAGTAATACAAGTAATTAAAGATCGGATCGATAGTTAAACGTTTACACTGAAATAAGCTTCTCTTCGATTGGTTCATCTAATAGTTTATTCCGTTTGACTTAAGCCTTTTCGATCAGTAGAGCAGTTAATGAACATTCTATCAATCCGATAAGGAACAGTTTATTTGTTTACATAAGTTTTTACCGAGTACAGTGCAATAGCTTGTTAGGAGAACAAATTGTCGTAATTAATTAATATGCCCATGAGTAATGAAAATAATTTAATCAGGATGCTTTCAGATCTCACGAGCTTTTCATGCTTAACAGTTTTTGAAGAAATTGTATTGTTTTTGTTCGTTTTCTAGGATTAGTTTATTACCAACAGCCCGGTCATTATTTTACTAATGGTCCTCAACGTATGATGTATGTTCAATATGTTCAACCTTCTCATACTTTTGCACGCTCCACACAAGCAGCTGAAGCTTTGGTGGCCGGCGAAACTGTCGCCACTGGCACTTATCTAAAGGGTAAGGAATAAAAAAGAAGAACAATATTTTTATTTTCTTACAAATAAACTGTAAAAAATATTATAAAATACTCTCTTATTTTCTCTGAAGATTGCGATCATGCTGAACCTGATTTAGCCGCTGCCGGTCCTGTGCTTGATGCCGCTCTTGAAGAAGATTCAAATTTAGAAGAAGATATTTTATCTGTTGCAGGAGATCATAGTGTGCAATCGGTGGCTGAAGCTTATCCCGCCGTTAGTAATGTTGGAGTGCCTATAGAAGTTGACTTGGTAGCGGAAGAGAATGAAATTACTGACCAGGGCTCGGATTCGGCCAAAGCTCCACGCGATTTCAATTATGAAGCTAATGGTGAAAAAGTTGAAGCATCCGAGCACACTGCGTCCTCTGCTACTAACGAGGAAAGTGTTTACACTACGCTACCTGTGACGGCAGAGGAAGTTGAAGTGCCCGCAGTTGATATTAAACTAAAAGAATTACCCCCACCTGCACCTATTTCGCCTGTGCAGTTACCAGCTAAACGTTATTTACCTTCGAAAAAGAAGGTTTTCGTTGAATTGGAACAACCTGCTGATGCCGGCGAACAATTGAAAGCAGCAGCTAAAGAAGATGATGATAAAATAATCGATCAGGATGAGGAAGACGAGGAGGAAGAAGAAATTGAAGATGCAATTGCTGCCGGTATTCCTAAATCACCTGCCCGTATACCAAACGCTCGGCGCCCGCTAGTTAAGAAACCAGCGAAAGCCTCTGAGAAGCCGAAATCGCCAGCCGGCAGCTTCTTCCCCATTGACTTTGGTGGCACTTCAGGCGGTGCTATAGCCATTGCGAATGCCTACAGTACCGGTGAAGGAGGCTCTGCTACTAGTCATGCTATTGCCTATGGTTCCCCAGAGGCATCGCGCACTCGCACGCGTCCTAGCAAATTACATTAGATTTGTTCGGCAGGGTTTCGGTTCTTTCTGCTTCCTCAAAAATTTTACTATTTTCGACTTTCTTTCCACTTAACGGAGAATTATCGAAATCTAATATACATGTTGACGTTTATTTCTTTACTTTATTAGTTTAATTATATCTAAAAAAAACAAAAGAATCGCTTAATATGGAACAAAATAATAAAAGATCTGATCGGAAATTTTTAGTTTGGAAAAAATTTAATTTGTTTCATTTTTCCACTCGCCATCAAAGGGTAAGCGACAAGTTTTGCACTTTCTCCTTGTGTAAATAAGCTTCTTCTACCCACTTTAACGCTCATTCTCGCTATAAGTTTCTTGGCTAAACTTATTAACGGTAAAGTACGGTCTTCATCCCTATAGAATAAGATTGACTTTACTGTCTCACTGTGTAGAGTCTGTAGGCACAGGACTGACTATTAACTGCATATTAATCTATAAGAGTCCTCTGTAAACACTTTAATGCAAACTATGACCAGTCGATGGCGTTATGGATAGTTGTTAGACGTTGGTGCCGCTTTTATTTTTTCTTTATCTTCCTTTTGCCCCTATAGAACTAGGTTTAAGCATTTTAAGGCATGGGGTAGATTACCCCTAATATTTTACTGGATTATAAAATAATGATATATTTTGTTGCGAATCATAAGGATATGTAGCCACTAAGGCCTAATGACAAATAAACAAAAAATAATAAAATATTCTCGTCTAAGTAGAAATTTTTACTAATATTATTATTACATATAACTGATGGCCGTTTTTTCTTCAATTTAAGCAATTGAACAGCCACGACTGAACGATCTGTTGATTCTTTTTTTATTGCTTCTTTCGCAAAAAACCGTTGCGATTAGATCGCGGGCACCAAAAATCCGTCGTGAGAGGTATATGTGGCCGAGTAGGTAAAAATCGCGGCTGCCATACGTCTTCAAAAAGTTACTATAACCAGTAGTACAAGCGGCGTAGGATGAAGCGACAATATTCTCCAAACAACTTGATAATTATACATTTACATATGTACAAAGAAAAATAATCACAACAACAATAACAGTTATTGTAATGAAAGTGAACCGATTTCATTTTTAGGAAACAGCGTAAGCGACGGCGACAATGTTTGCTTTAAAAGTTAGAACGAACAAGTAAGAAAAAAAATTTGATTCGGCTGTAAACGAATCCGTTATACCCGGCGCCTCCAAACACACAGACACACATACACACAGTATTGTAAATTGTCCATATCATTTGAGCGGTCGATTTTGTTTCATTTTCCTACCCATAGTTGAGGATCACTCACGATCTATGCGTGTACATTTTTATCGCTGTACCTAGTGTGTAACAAACAAAAAAACATATATTTTTGAAAGCGGAGATAGTCTCAGGTTGTGTTGCACTGTGTGCGCGTGTCCTCTCGATTTGCCCGCGTGCAAGAGCTTCCAATGTGTCTGCCGATTACTTCATTTTTGTGACCAGGAGTGGATTTACTGCACACATTATGCAATTTAGACAGATGGGCAGATGAACGGACATGCTTATGTCAAATTAAAATTTCAAGTCTCTGAAGCCTGCTTCTGCGTGTTGCAAACTTTTTGACCAAATGAATATTCCTCCATAGTTCGGTGATGGGTACAAAAACTATACCCAAATGTCTTGCTGAATATGTTGCTTTCAGCAAAGTCTGAGATTTACATTTGACTAGCACATAAGCACACGCACATCCAGACTCTGTATGAAGTATGAGAAGTATGCGTATAATATTAAAAAACTGCATTTAATATATTTTGATATTGTTATATGAAAATTGCGTGTAGAGTAAATAATGCTGTGCACAATACTGTGGTGAAGTTGGACTGCAGAGCCTTTCACTGAAACCTAGTAACGTTACGCAGCTTCCTCGAGCCGAAACAGATATTATGTATAAGTTTCACTTTATTCGAATGCATGGTTTCCTAATTTTACAATGACACGTGCACAGCACACACAGATTCATTTATATATATATATAAAAACAAACATTGCCATCCAAAGAATTTTGTCTGAATTTCTTCTGAACGCTGTTGTGTGTCCCATTTAAAAGTATTATCGTTCAACTAGTCCAAAGCGAAAGGAAATAACTAAGAACCAAATCTGAAGAATAGGATAGATAGACAACATATATACATTCTAAGCATTCTACGTTGATTACTGATTATTATGATAAATGGGTCGAATGAGAATTCCATTCTCCATTAACTTGATGCGCCTAGATAAGACAGCAGTGGCAGTAGCAATGATGATCTTCGTTATTCTCCAAATGTTCGATCGAGATGACGCGCCGCAAAATTCGAAACAGAATGATAAGGAAAGGTGGAAGGCGAGTGGTTTTCTCTTGAGAGGCCATCAACCTCCGTTGATTATTGTCAGTTCGCTATAAACTACTAAATGCGCTTATGGCTTTTACGTGCAACAATAATCAGTACAATGCTTTCAACGGAAACAATCAAGACACATACAGCATTTTTTCTTTTCTCCTTTTTATTAACAAATTTCATAGTTCTTTTTTTTCTTATTGAATAAAATGCTTAACTAAAAAAAATATTTTGTTTTTAGTGAGTTTAACATAAGACTGCTTAACTGTAGCACATAGAGTGGCTCGTTATCTTCCTCCTTTTTCTTTAACATTTACTTTTCACATTTTCGAACCTGTTGTTCTAGTTCTGACTCCTTTATTTGCTTTATTTTATTTTACTAATTGTGTATGTTTTTAAGCTCTTTCGAACACAACAAGGAGAACCCAAAAAATGCAAGTTCGTTAAAAAAATAAAAAAATCAATAGCATTTTAATCGCTTTCGTCAGAGATTTCCTGCTATGATAATTATCCACCCTATGCATGTATCTAAGGTTGTATTGGACTAAATTTTGGTTTTCTCTCTTTATTATAAGTAAGTAGTACGATAGTAAATTCTTAAAACTATGGTTAATTTGCTACATTTTGATGTTACAGAAATTAATCGATATACTATGCATTCGCATACACTTATATACATAAAAGTATTATTACTTCGGTAAGAGGATACGCATCGGTGGCCAAAACTCTTAGAAAGCTTCATTCAATGTCATTTTATATAACGATCCATTTTCTTTGTTTTCTGGTCCATTACACTATTTGGTCACGAATGCGTTCGTTAGTTGATCGTATATGAGTTGAATGTGTAGGTTTTTTTCATTTCATTTTCATTTAATTTAATTCTACAGGTTTTGTCTATTTTCGTTTCTTTTTTTTTTTTTTTGGATCTGTCTGGGATTAAGGCATTTCTTAGAAGGCATCTGATTTGTTATCTCTCTATTCATCGAAGATTCGACACAATTTATGTACAAAATAAAACAAGCGAAAAAAAAGAAGAAAAATGAAGAAAAATACAAAAAATGTGAAGTATAAAAAAGACAGAAAGGTAAAAAAAAATTAACTAAGATCGCGCTTCACCTCTAGTTCTAAGTTAACGATTTTTTTTTTTCACATACTTATACATTTTGATCTTTGGATTTTTCACACAATAACACAGAGAAGTTTTAATGGCTTTTCCAATTGAAGTTGAGTATATATACTTGTTGCAAGATGCCGACTAAAAGCTAAAGCTGACATAGTTGATTGATTGATTGACAAACCGAAGAAACAAGAAAAGGAAGAAGAAGAAGAAAAAGGGGGAACTCAATATATAATGACTTTGCACTGTTGCTCTCACATGGAATTCCTAGGTGTACTCCCACCGATTCATTCCTTTATTTGATCTTAAGGCTATTGCTCCATATTTGAATTTTTTGTTAACGTGATCGAATCAATTTGTAACACAATTCACGTGCACATGCGTGTGGGTGCTTGTGTGCGCGTGTGTGTGCCGAGGGGGTAGATGGGTGCGTAAGCTATACGGCAATCTTCTCTTTGCGTCACATACAAAAACCTCATAAAAATATGTTGTTGCGTCAGCTTCAGTTCTATACTATCGTTATTTAAGAAAAATGTTGCACGTAATTGTGAAACTGCGCGAAACCGAGATTTTTGTAGAACACATCTCTTCTTTCTTCGCTTCGTAGTATTTTCGACGCAGTTTCGCTGTTTTGCCGCGTTCGCATAGAGATACGTAAATAAAGAAGAGAAGCGTATTATCATCAGCTCGCGGGAGAATATGAAAGAAACAACTTTTGCAATGTTTCGGAATTAAAAAATTGAAAGTTTTGTCAAACGAACTATTTGCCTTAATTTGCTTACCGCACTTGATAAGAAGTTGACGACAGACTGACGTCTAGAGCTACTACTAATTCTCCTAACGTTTCTCTTCTTGGACACGAGGAAAAAAAACAGACGAAAGTCGTAATAAACCGAGTCAGAATGTTATACTAATCGACTTAAACCACCTATGGCAAAATATGAATATTAATTTTACATTATGTCGCTGAAGTTGAAGCTAAAGTGTAGGGTATGTTTGAGCGTTGATTGAATGGTAAAAAGTTTTCATTACTTTTCGTTACTTTCGCTCTTTTTTCCTGAAGTCACTCGAATAATAGAAAGAGTTCGAGCAGAAATTCATGAAAACTCATTTCTTATACATAATATAATCGAATTTTCATCTTTTTTTTTAATTTTTCCTGATCTTATTGTTCGAAGTAAGCAATAACAACTAACCGAATATATTCCGATTTTTAAGGAATAACTTAAAAACTCGGCAGTGAATTAAGAAGTGAAACTACAATGATATTAACGCTAACGTAAATAATCCCTGATTGACTGATTTACAAGATTTTTTTTCATGTTTCTTTGGCCGTATCAAGCCCTACACGGATTGAAAAATACGAGCACATGGCTAATTCGGCGCGCAATCTCAGACCGACCCAATGTGCATATATATACATATATATATATATATGTATATGTATATGTATATGTATATATATATATATATATATATATATATATATATGTATATTCAAAAATGACCCGAAAAGTATACTTCGTATAAACTCGTCGCTCTCTACACCTCTTTGGTGATGGCTCCAAAAAAATATATAAAATGTGTTAGAATCGGAAACTGATAAAAATCTTATAGGCCGGCAATCCTCTTAAATACCTTATATCACTTCGCCTAATACAATTTTTCATGTAATTTCGTGATAAAATATCAATAAAAATACTCTATATATTGGATCCTTTATATGAAAAATGTAACCGTATGTGGTCTAAATTTAGCAATATTCAGCAAATTTAGCAATATTTGTCAAAGATTTTCTTATTCTTCACCTATTTTTGTTATGAAGTACTAGTGATTGTATATAATAATAGACATAATAGACATTATTGCCGTGTGAAAGCTTTTCTTTCATGGTCCGACTTACATTCAAATTAATGTTAAGTCAAAATAATGGTATGGACTAATTTCGTCATATACTATGGATATTGAAGCAGATTTTCCATAAGGAGGTAAACTCCTGTGGGTGGATGAAAAAAAAAAGCATGGCCAGACTTCAGGCAGACAGACCGACAATCGGACACAATCGCTAATCGTTCTGAACTAATCGTTGTAATAATAGATGTGTCTATCGTGATATTCTATCGTTCTATCTCCACGTTGAATGTATTATAGACATTCATACAAACAAAATTCACCCCGCTCCCTCACCTAAGTGCCGTAAGGTATAAATAATAAAGAAATTTATAAATGAAAGCAAATAATTATTTGCGTTAAACTTTTCGTTTTGTATAAATTACAAATGGCTGATTGTAAATGGACCGTCACACTAAAGGGCGCGGCCGATACCATGTCACTGCACCTAGATCAGCTGCTGATACAATAATATTTAAAATTGATTTCAGTTGGATTTACAACTTAAACGATGCAGAAAGAATGTGGTGTTTGAATATTAACGAAGAATTACAATTAATATAAATAAAATTTTAACAAGTATATATTAAGTTATACTTTTTTACAAAATTCTTTTTTAAGAGAGTAGTTTTTTGGCATGGCCATGCAATTAATTGAAAACATATCTTTCGTAAATAAGTTTTTCTTTTGTTCTTCAATAAACTACAAAGCGTCATTTGCGAGAGATATGTTCATTTTCAATTGATTACAAAACCGATTGATAAAGTCATGAAACAATTGAACTGAGCATGAACAATAATAACGACCAGTGAATAAAAGAACCGCCTTAAACATTCGATTATAGTAGCTGTGTTGCGCCTGTTTGACTCTTTTATACTGGGCAATATTTTGTTCAATCATTGACAGTAGGATGGGGTATGTTGACGTGCCAAACGGCCGGGTTGTATACGGGTAGGTAATAAGGCGCTTCTTGGTGTAGGTGTTCTAAATTCTTGCTTAAATTTTCTTAATTGTGGGAGATCTTTTTCGCTGAGACACGTGTTCAATCGTTTCAATTCTTTTTTTAATACACTTTCGCCTGTTGGTTTTTTATACACACGTCTCTCGATTTTAAAATATCTTAGAGAGTTTTGAGTGAAATACAACAAAAGATCGTAGACGCGACACCTGCCTTTAATCCTAATACGAATACGCCGATTTTTTGACTCTTCAAAACCAAGAAAGTCATCGCTAATATCCACGGGTATGCGCTTCTCGATCACGTGGCTAAAGCTCCTTTTAACATCATTCTTAAAAGGCTTTCCAGACGTAGGTCTCAGCGACAAATTTCTGCCCCTAATCATTGTAGGCATCTTGAAAATTCCGTCATCAATTGCACAAGAATTTGTTTTCTTTTGTTCATCTTTCTTATCAATCGAAGATTCTTTGTGCATTATTTTGGCTTGATTGATTGGCTTATCTACCACAATCTGAGTGTTTCTACTGTTTGGTTTCTTAAGAGCAGGAACGTTAAAATTGCTCTCAACCACTTTTTTTGCTGCCGTGGGCTTATAATTCTTCAGCTTCGTTTCTTTGGTTGAATCGAGGGGCGGAACTATAAGAGGTGCTATATTTTCATCAAATCCACAAAAATCTTCAAGGGCGGTATATTCTGGATCATTATAACTGCACTGGGTAGTTTCAACACAGCGAGATTGGTTGACGCTAAGGGGTTTAGTATTAACTGCCAGTTGCCCGCTAGACTTATGTTTGCTGCGTAACAAAGGACCACTAGTATCATTTCTAATCCGGGTTTCGCTACTAGTAGTAACGTTTTCAGTGGAAGCTTCTGTAGATACAAACAATGATTTTGCCATTTGACGTTCATGGTAGCGTTGTTGATATGATTGTTTTTCTTCTCGCCTGCCTGCATTGCCGGCTACGGATTGACTTCGCTCGATATTTTCGTGTTCAACTGCCATCGTTTCATGGCAAGTGTTGTTACGACCAACCAAATTATTTCTTGATAGTCCACCACGCTTTTGGCCCTTCCTCGAGGTTCTGTCTGGCTTCTGCCCTTCAACCGTACGATCACGGCACTTATTAGTATTAGTCACGTACATGCTACAATGCGGGGGTGAAACAGCTCTTGAAACATTGGATGTCGCCAGTTTTGTTTTGATTTGCAGCCAAGGGTGTTGTAAAATTTGTTCCAGCGTCGGCCTCTTTGCGATATCCTTCTGTAGGCACCTCAAGATAAGATTTCTTAATTCCAAACTAGCCTGTTCCCACCGATGAGCGTGGGTGAAAATTTCATCGTCAAGAATACGCTGTTTTAATGTCGTCGTGTTCACATGTCGATCGGCGCGTCCATGGCGGAACGGCGTGTGGCCCATAAAAATTGAATACAGCGTGGCTCCTAAGCACCAAATGTCAAACGATGCCGAATAAGTTGCATATTCAGGATGCTGCAAAGCTTCGGGGGGTGCATAATCAATTGTATAGCGAGGCACGTCATTCCACTTGTTCCTTTTACTATTATAACTGAGAACGTAATGAAAAATATTATAAATATTTTATATTAAGCAAAATGTATCAAGCTTGCGCAACACTTACCTAGCAGCACCAAAATCAACAAGTTTTATTTGATCCATGCCGTCGTCAACAAAAATAATGTTCTCCATTTTCAGGTCCCCGTGTATATAACGCTTTTCATGTATATGCTTCACAGCATCGATTAATTGCTTAAATATATCACAGCACTTTAATTCGTCAAAACTGTACTCGTGATTTGCAATTCGCTCTGCTACTTCGTAGCCTGGAACATATTCTTGTACAATCCAAATATCAGAACCTTTACGATATGTAGCCACATATTGAGCGATTGACTTGTGGCCGTCTCGGCCGCATGAAATTAAGGCGTCGACTTCAGAGGGCCGATATTTCGCTTCTGGGACGACTTTGACAACATAGGTCTGATTACTATAAATAGTTGTGTAGCACTTTCCAAATGAGCCAGCGCTAATTAGTCTTTTAAGAAGAAGCGTTTCTGGTGCTGAAGGAGGATCCTAGAACGAAATTAAATTCGATATTGAAAGGAAAATGTCGTAACAATTCCTTTGCATAGACGCTCTTACCGTAATCGGTTCATTAAGATATTCAACCGGAAACGCGGCAACACTTTTAGTAGATAACCTTCTGCGTAAATGTTGAGGCGCTACGTACGAATAGCCTCTAAATAAACGATGTGTGTTAACAGGAACTGGAGCCGGAGAATCAGTAACAGGCTGCTTTGTAAATTCTTCGCTAAAATTTTGTGTATCCTCATCCCCATTTAATGTTGGCTTAAAAGGTGCCTTTCGCCTTTTACTTTTCAGCTCATTCCAGTTAATGCCACGAAAGAATGGGTGATTTTTGATATCTCCGGCACTTTTTTTATTACCACCCAATCGCTTCTTCGGGTCCTTGTGTAACATTTTGAGTATAAAATCTTTTACGGTTTCACCCAATGTAGGTGGAAGTACGGGATCCACTTTTTGAATTCGTCGTGATATATCACTTTGAGAATTCTGTTGTTCAACTACAGTAAACGGCGAAGCTCCAGTTAATAATTCGTAGGTAAGCACTCCAACGGACCACCAATCCACAGCAAGATCGTGACCACCAGGGCCAGCTCGTATTATTTCCGGAGCCATATATTCCAGAGTACCGCAAAAACTGTGCGCCCGATGATCAGACTCTGACGAAAATATCTTCGACAATCCAAAATCTGCTAACACAATGTGCCCCTGACCATCCAGCAAAATGTTCTCTAACTTTATATCTCGATAGATTATGCCCAGCTTGTGCAGATGCTCCAGAGCCAAAACCACTTCAGCTATATAAATTTTAACAGTTGCTTCTGAGAAGTGTTCCGCTTTATAAAGATGCGTAAATAATTCACCACCGCTGACATAATCTTTAAATAAAATTTCATTTTGAATCACTTCTGAAAATGAAAAATATTAAACACTTACCTAAAACTAAATAAAGTTTCGATTCCGTTTGAAAAGCGTAATGTAAGCCTACGAGGAACGGACTTTGCTGTATAGCTTCGAGGACCTATTTTACAGGGAAAAAAAAGATTTTTCAATTAAACTTTTTTTAACACTTTAAGGTTTATTTAAGAGACATAATTCCAAAGCACATGTGAAGCTTGAAAACCTGCGAAATATGAAGTGATATTGTGAACTGAAATACTAGTTGGTAGACGAATCTTGAAGTAAACTTAATTTGATTTTGTATTCAGGACTACCAGCAGAAATATACATATTTTTTATCCAAAAACTGATCACAGCTTAACTGATTTTCTGTGCAAAACAAATGTTCGTTGTAA
The DNA here is from genome assembly GCA_001077435.1 of Glossina morsitans morsitans. Classification (NCBI taxonomy): domain Eukaryota; kingdom Metazoa; phylum Arthropoda; class Insecta; order Diptera; family Glossinidae; genus Glossina; species Glossina morsitans. Next base: position 63,535 of record CCAG010019941.1, on the reverse strand, counting down.
AAGACATTTAATAGATATTTAATAGTCTTAAGAAATAACTTGACTTTATAAATGACAAGCAAGCGAACAAAAATTATACAAAAGTATCACCAGAACAGATTGTGGCCACTATCAAAATTAACATATATTACGATACAAAACAGCGGCCTGCCCCAAGTACACTGAACACGATAACTTTCCTTTCCAAAAAAAAGTCATCCGTTTTCTTTTAACTTTTTCGTATTGCCAAGTTAAGATCTGAAACGGTCACTTAAAAAGACAGCCGCAGAAGAACACTATATTAAATCGATTTGATGCTAAACAGGATAATATGGTTTGTCGACCTTCCGTGGTGATCGGAAAGTATTGTATTGTAGGTACAGCAAGGGAAAAGAAGGAATAATATTTATGTACGTTGGACTTTTAGAGCAGGAACATCTGTTGTTGTGGGGTTGCTTTAAAATTCTTTTTCGAACTGCTGACAATATTTATTTCTAACTAAAATTAAATCTGTTTAAGCCAGTGGAAAACTATATTTGCTGTGTGATAAGTGATCGTGAATATCTACTCCTTCAGGCTAGTGTATGACAATAGAACCTCTCTCTTTTTATTAAAAACTTTCACATGAACTCAAGGACTGTTGCTTGAGGTACGTGAGATACTCTATCTACAAATATTTTTCGAAGGTTTATGTTATTCGGGAGCAAGTAGAACCAAGGATATTCATTTTTGGAAAGATATATGCTGCATATGCTTATCTCTCTGAATATGTGCTGCGGAGATAACTGTAAAAAACTGTAATTCCCTATCACAATTTTCGCGGTTGTGAGAGCTAGAATATAAAAATATTGATCAGCACTAGTGATCACATGCAAAACGTCACACTAACCAAGTCAAAAATTAGCTTTTTTTTCTATATATGTCCCTGCCACACATGTTTAACATCACCTTAATATATGCCATCTTTCATCTGAATATCGGTCGCTACCACGTTGGTTTTTTTTCGTTTTTAGCAAGTTTTGGTGAGATTTTTTATACGCTACATGACTTATTTATTACTTATGCAAGCGAAATGTACCCAATAAACGGGATGCACAATACAAATACAAACACAACACACAACCAAATATAGGTAAAGTAAAACCGGTCAGGGTGTTTGTGTTTTTTATATTCGGTTATACCATTTAATTTGAATTGCTTTATACCGCTTTTTTCGAGTACGATTGGCACACATACATACACTTTAAATATGCTTCACCTAGAACTATGAACATAAGTACATGAAGGAAATTTAATTCACTGTTGACGTGTAACAATCGTTCCTCCTCGGCTGTACCCGCGCATATATATTATATTAAATTAATATAAACATACATCAAATTTTAACAATTTCTCTCCCTTTCCGAAATTATTAGCTATTGTACTTAATCCTTGCCCGCGAAGAAGTCAATGCGAAATAAAAATCAAAGAGAAAATCTCTGAACTAGTAAGTTTAGTTTATTATGACGTCATTATCATTGAAATCTTTGAAAGAAATTTTATGCGTATTGTCAGCAACGCCCTCAGATTGTATAAGGAGGGATGCAAAATTTTTCAGAAATTTCGCAAAGGCCCACTAATTATGATAAGCCCTGATTTTCACACATTTTCTTTCTAATATTCACTGCTACCGAATACTTATCTCTATATAGGTCCATATGTTTTACTTTCATATGGGCAAACCATTCCAAATTTCAAGCACATCTTCTTTTGCCCTTATCGTCTTTGTGGAGTCGTGATAAATAAGTAGTGGTCGGAAAAGTGGTCCGGTTCGAAGGCATTATTCCTTGGGCCAGAGCGCATCAGGGTGCCAAATTTTATCAGGATATCTTACAAATTGCAGTCTTTAAATTGAACGCAAGAAAATAAGATGGATAGGCCGACAGAAAAGCCTAGATATATTCCGAAAGTGTTTCTGAATCGATTGGCGTAACAAAAGGTGGGTCTTTCAAACCCTTCTGGATGTTGCATACATCCGCATAAACTTAATATATCCTTGTACTATGAGAAAGGTGGGGTATAAAAACCGGTCAAGCACAATATATACGTTTATACGAATGTTCATTGCAGTCAACTGGTCCGAGGGAAAAAGTGTTATTGTACGGCAGCTCAAATTTACTTACTTGACGTTCGGTTGTCGTGTGCTCTGCTGTTTTTTTCTTTTGAACAACTGTGTCTTTCTTCAAGACCTTCATGGCGTACAACTTCTCATCGTCATCCCCACCATTTTTACGTACCAAAAAGACTTTCCCGTAAGCTGTCAGAAAGATCGTGATCATGTAAATTTTTGTTTTGTATTCACATTCAAAAGAAAGTTTGGGAAATGTGTTTATACTTACCACCTGTGCCTAGAACTCGTATCAACGTAAAGTGAGACAGGTTGACTTTTTCATCATCCGTAGCAGTACCTTAACATGAGAAAATATAGGAGAGAACATATATGTAAATACCGAGAAAATTCATAATGACGTTTTCCGTGTTTGTGTATATTTGTATATCTAACCTCTTTGTATGGTAGTTTATTTGTTTTTACTGTCAATATGATTATAAAATAATGGTTAATTTTGGCTTTATTCCATGTAGATGTTGCACATGGGAAAGCTCCAAAGTATTTTATGCCTTCGATCCTTTAAGTAATATTTTGATGGATTTACTTACATTTTGTATGCACCTGCGTGACCTCTTCTATTTCGCGTTGCAAACGTTCGAAATCTCCATTTGCATTAGTGGAACTTTTCTCTTCGCTATCAGCAGTATTTGTTTGTTTTGAGCCCCTTTGAACGTTGCCCCAAGAGAGATCATTGCTACTATAGTTATTTGACGGTTCCAGTTTACGGTAGTGCTGATTACTGTAACTACGGTTACTACCTTCATCTACCATATACGATGGTAAATTGCTTATGGGAGTAGAGTGACCGTTGGCATATTTGCTATTTCTAGCTTTTGAAGTATGCGGCACGTCTTCTTCGCTGTCGCTGTCCTTTACCTCTACTATCTCGCCAGGAAGAGGTATTGCATCAATGTTAATAGCGGGCTTTCTGTTCATTCCATTATTGAAGGGAGCATTGCCTTTATCTTTACTACTGAATTTGTTAACATTATTATTATTATTATGTAGAAAACTTGCGCTCCTGGTGTATGCACTTTGAGAATTTAGCGCATTAGACGTATAATTATTGTTCAGATTGTTTAAATTTGACGCGTAGTAAACCATTTTGTTGGCGGAACTATCGGCATGCGTTGCAGTAGCAGTGGTGGTAGTGACAGTTGCCCGACCGGAAGACTGCATAATTTTCTGGCGCTTTATTCTGGCTTCATTTGAAGGCAGTGTTTGACGCTTATTGTTATTACCGTGACAATAACGACCATCGCTAATATCTTCGTAATATCCGCTTTCGTGATCCAGTTGACGCCGCATAGACATCCTTTTAGTGTTTTCCAATGAAACGGCATGGGCTGGTTTGTTCTTATTTTGGTACCGACTCATATTTGCCTTAAAATTCGGCAGTGAAAAATTTCTTTATATATTTCTAATTTGACTTATAAAACCCTAGTTGCTATGTTAATTTACTTTCAGTTAGATTTCGGTGATTTTTATGAAAAAGTTATTATTAAAACACGTCCGTTTGCTGTTTTAATTCGGGTTTTCTGGACCATTTTTTTAATTTGTCCTCTATCTAAAACAATAATAACAATATATGCTTATTGTAATGGAATGGAGTTCAAGTTTAAAATTTCATGTTTCTCGAAGTGTGTTCATTTTCGATAATTTAAAATTTTCACTAAAAAGCTAATCATATATTTATTTATTTATATATATACATATTTTTAGATATATATATATATATACATATTTTTAGATATATATATATACATATATATTTAAATATGTGTATATTTATGTCTATATGTATTTGTTTATATACGTTGAGTCTTTTATTTTTTTCAAGACTACAAGCCCCTGTACGTTCTTCAATGAGCGTCTATTTAATTATAATTTTTAATTTTCAAGTTTTTAACCATTTTTACTTAACGCATACATTGTTCGCTTGACGAAATGTGAATAATAATTTGTTTTATACAATTTTTATACCGCCGGAGTCGAATATTTTCTTTTTGCTTTTTACGTTGATTTTAGTATTAAATGAAAGTTATATATGCATATGTTACATACACGTTTATAAGAATTTCTTCTTCACTGCTGTTATTGCCTATGTGTCGTATCGCACACATAATTAAGGCATATACAATGCACAGTGCGAGAGACGGAGAAGAAATATATACACAGATTAACGTTTAGACTTATCGACGTTTCGCTTTATCAAGTGCATTCATAATTCACTAACAACTAACGATAAAAAGCCTCTGAAAAAAAGAGGAATCGCTTTCACTAATTATGCTTTAACGCCATATTCGGCAGAACTACAATACTTTTGACTTTTCAAGAAACGTCTGCATTTTGCTTTTTTCAAAAATAATAGACTAATTTAACTTTTATACGATTATAAATGTGAATTAATTTTCATGTTTCACTGCGGTACACAGAATAAAAATGATGGATTTTACACTTTCTAGAAGGTGCTGCTGCTAAAACTAGTTTAAAGAGCACTGTCAATATTTTATTTAGATCTCGTTTAATATTTAAAGCAATTGCTTCTGAATATGCATCTCAGTGATCACTATAAAAACAAACAAATTTCTGTGGAAACAATTCTTACAATTATTATGTTTTAAAACGTCCGCTAGGAATTCGAGACTTACGACTGTGTATTATTTTTAAACGCCAAAATGGACGAAGCAATTCTGTTTACAACTACACAATAACGTGAGCAAAGTTTTTCTGCACAGGGCGTTTCACATTTCTATTTTTAATGTAGTATGTATATATGAAGTACACTAATACAATCTTTGAACGTAAACTATTTTGACAGTATCGAAAACGTAATAAGTGAATTGCGTTACTTAATTTTTTTGTTTTCTTCAAATATTTTGATCCAAACATAATCCAAACCGGACGTCTGTTCGCCCTTCAATATATATTCCATTATATTAATATATTATAAGGTCGAAAATTCAAAAAGTCTATGCACTCTTATGAAGCGTTGAAATTTAAATTCAATTTATTGAAAGCAATGGGTGAATGCACACACACAAATTTCCAGGCATTGCAGGCATGCAAAGCTACTCAACTTTTTATTAATCACAATCGCAATAAAAAAATAAAAAAATAAAGCAAAAAGAGGAGAGAGGTCGAAAAACAGATAAAAACGATTTGTGTCGAATTGAAGAGCTACGTCCAAATTTTTTTATAATTTTGTATTATTGTATATTTTTGCTATGTATATGCCCTTTGACAAAAAATAAAATTTATTTATTTTGAATTTAAGTATTTTGTCAAACTTTATTACTACACTGTGTTATCTTAGAGGGGCCATTTCAGATTTGGAAACAATAGATGAAAGCAAAAAACGGGTTTTGATGGCATCATAAACTTTAACTAGTTTATAAAGATGAGGATTACGAAAACTATATGTCGAATTTCCCAATATCAATTGATGACTAGAACAGAGCGCACATGAACAGACTTAAGATTCTTACGCAATTTTCTGCTGTGCAAACGTCAAATTCCAAAAAATACCCTCTACACCGACACTTTATCAATCATAAGCTTACTTGCCCGCGTCTATGAAAATAATCTCAATGATAGCATAGGCAACCCACCTAACGGGAAAGACGTGACAGAAAATATTTATATGATTGTTAGCACAAGCGCCTACTTTTATAATTATAAAGTGAGCGATCCGTGCTTAGGGAGGCAAACGAAACTTAGATGTTTCTATTCTATTGCATGGATCCATAGAGGAAATTTCCAGTCCTTATTAAATTCCACATTTATTTTTATCCACTTATATTTGCGGGGTAGCTCTAAGCAAAGATGACGAAGATTACAGCTTCTTCAAAATGTTGGGGATACGAACTATCGTAAAGCTAGCGTGGTCTTTAGCATTCAAGCGAAAGTTGAGATTGAACCTAAGGTTGAAGACCGCACTAACAAACCGAATCTCTTCATAAAGCATCTTAACGGGTGGCAACTACTTGGAGTCACAACCAAACAGCGAAACAGGAATGTTTTTAGTTTTGTTAGTGTTCAACTCTAAGTTGATAGAACCGGAGCAATGCGCTCCAAATGTTAATTGATACACTGGAACAGATGATCCACCAATTCGTGCCGGCATGAGAAGCAGATCTGTGCATCATCAGCAAATAAATGAATACGATATATGTGGCAATATGCAACCAAATCGCCAATAATCTGAAGCAAGTATTTGCTGTATCGAATTTAGACTACGATAATTTGTACTTTGAATTCTCTACTTCTACCTGTGGAAATCTTAAAATTATCCAAAATTACCACATTTCATGAGATTTTTAACTTGAAATCCCTTCCATCCATCCAATCAGCATCATTGCAAACTGGAACTGTCAAATAACTGTAGTCACAATGATCTCTCATGGGGCAATGTTCAAAGGGGCTCAAAACAAACAAATACCACTGACAGCGTATTTTGGACATTTCTCATGTTGATATGTCTATATGGAATAAAAATAAAATGAAACATTATTTTGCATTGACCGTAAAAACAACCAAACTGTCATACACAAAGCTTATATATACAAATATACACAAACACGGAAAACGTCATTATGAATTTTCTCGGTATTTGCATATATGTTCTCTCCTATATTTTCTCATGTTAAGGTACTGCTACGGATGATGAAAAAGTCAACCTGTCTCACTTTACGTTGATACGAGTTCTAGGCACAGGTGGTAAGTATAAACACATTTCCCAAACTTTCTTTTGAATGTGAATACAAAACAAAAATTTACATGATCACGATCTTTCTGACAGCTTACGGGAAAGTCTTTTTGGTACGTAAAAATGGTGGGGATGACGATGAGAAGTTGTACGCCATGAAGGTCTTGAAGAAAGACACAGTTGTTCAAAAGAAATAAACAGCAGAGCACACGACAACCGAACGTCAAGTAAGTAAATTTGAGCTGCCGTACAATAACACTTTTTCCCTCGGACCAGTTGACTGCAATGAACATTCGTATAAACGTATATATTGTGCTTGACCGGTTTTTATACCCCACCTTTCTCATAGTACAAGGATATATTAAGTTTATGCGGATGTATGCAACATCCAGAAGGGTTTGAAAGACCCACCTTTTGTTACGCCAATCGATTCAGAAACACTTTCGGAATATATCTAGGCTTTTCTGTCGGCCTATTCATCTTATTTTCTTGCGTTCAATTTAAAGACTGCAATTTGTAAGATATCCTGATAAAATTTGGCACCCTGATGCGCTCTGGCCCAAGGAGTAATGCCTTCGAACCGGACCACTTTTCCGACCACTACTTATTTATCACGACTCCACAAAGACGATAAGGGCAAAAGAAGATGTGCTTGAAATTTGGAATGGTTTGCCCATATGAAAGTAAAACATATGGACCTATATAGAGATAAGTATTCGGTAGCAGTGAATATTAGAAAGAAAATGTGTGAAAATCAGGGCTTATCATAATTAGTGGGCCTTTGCGAAATTTCTGAAAAATTTTGCATCCCTCCTTATACAATCTGAGGGCGTTGCTGACAATACGCATAAAATTTCTTTCAAAGATTTCAATGATAATGACGTCATAATAAACTAAACTTACTAGTTCAGAGATTTTCTCTTTGATTTTTATTTCGCATTGACTTCTTCGCGGGCAAGGATTAAGTACAATAGCTAATAATTTCGGAAAGGGAGAGAAATTGTTAAAATTTGATGTATGTTTATATTAATTTAATATAATATATATGCGCGGGTACAGCCGAGGAGGAACGATTGTTACACGTCAACAGTGAATTAAATTTCCTTCATGTACTTATGTTCATAGTTCTAGGTGAAGCATATTTAAAGTGTATGTATGTGTGCCAATCGTACTCGAAAAAAGCGGTATAAAGCAATTCAAATTAAATGGTATAACCGAATATAAAAAACACAAACACCCTGACCGGTTTTACTTTACCTATATTTGGTTGTGTGTTGTGTTTGTATTTGTATTGTGCATCCCGTTTATTGGGTACATTTCGCTTGCATAAGTAATAAATAAGTCATGTAGCGTATAAAAAATCTCACCAAAACTTGCTAAAAACGAAAAAAAACCAACGTGGTAGCGACCGATATTCAGATGAAAGATGGCATATATTAAGGTGATGTTAAACATGTGTGGCAGGGACATATATAGAAAAAAAAGCTAATTTTTGACTTGGTTAGTGTGACGTTTTGCATGTGATCACTAGTGCTGATCAATATTTTTATATTCTAGCTCTCACAACCGCGAAAATTGTGATAGGGAATTACAGTTTTTTACAGTTATCTCCGCAGCACATATTCAGAGAGATAAGCATATGCAGCATATATCTTTCCAAAAATGAATATCCTTGGTTCTACTTGCTCCCGAATAACATAAACCTTCGAAAAATATTTGTAGATAGAGTATCTCACGTACCTCAAGCAACAGTCCTTGAGTTCATGTGAAAGTTTTTAATAAAAAGAGAGAGGTTCTATTGTCATACACTAGCCTGAAGGAGTAGATATTCACGATCACTTATCACACAGCAAATATAGTTTTCCACTGGCTTAAACAGATTTAATTTTAGTTAGAAATAAATATTGTCAGCAGTTCGAAAAAGAATTTTAAAGCAACCCCACAACAACAGATGTTCCTGCTCTAAAAGTCCAACGTACATAAATATTATTCCTTCTTTTCCCTTGCTGTACCTACAATACAATACTTTCCGATCACCACGGAAGGTCGACAAACCATATTATCCTGTTTAGCATCAAATCGATTTAATATAGTGTTCTTCTGCGGCTGTCTTTTTAAGTGACCGTTTCAGATCTTAACTTGGCAATACGAAAAAGTTAAAAGAAAACGGATGACTTTTTTTTGGAAAGGAAAGTTATCGTGTTCAGTGTACTTGGGGCAGGCCGCTGTTTTGTATCGTAATATATGTTAATTTTGATAGTGGCCACAATCTGTTCTGGTGATACTTTTGTATAATTTTTGTTCGCTTGCTTGTCATTTATAAAGTCAAGTTATTTCTTAAGACTATTAAATATCTATTAAATGTCTTTTACAACGAACATTTGTTTTGCACAGAAAATCAGTTAAGCTGTGATCAGTTTTTGGATAAAAAATATGTATATTTCTGCTGGTAGTCCTGAATACAAAATCAAATTAAGTTTACTTCAAGATTCGTCTACCAACTAGTATTTCAGTTCACAATATCACTTCATATTTCGCAGGTTTTCAAGCTTCACATGTGCTTTGGAATTATGTCTCTTAAATAAACCTTAAAGTGTTAAAAAAAGTTTAATTGAAAAATCTTTTTTTTCCCTGTAAAATAGGTCCTCGAAGCTATACAGCAAAGTCCGTTCCTCGTAGGCTTACATTACGCTTTTCAAACGGAATCGAAACTTTATTTAGTTTTAGGTAAGTGTTTAATATTTTTCATTTTCAGAAGTGATTCAAAATGAAATTTTATTTAAAGATTATGTCAGCGGTGGTGAATTATTTACGCATCTTTATAAAGCGGAACACTTCTCAGAAGCAACTGTTAAAATTTATATAGCTGAAGTGGTTTTGGCTCTGGAGCATCTGCACAAGCTGGGCATAATCTATCGAGATATAAAGTTAGAGAACATTTTGCTGGATGGTCAGGGGCACATTGTGTTAGCAGATTTTGGATTGTCGAAGATATTTTCGTCAGAGTCTGATCATCGGGCGCACAGTTTTTGCGGTACTCTGGAATATATGGCTCCGGAAATAATACGAGCTGGCCCTGGTGGTCACGATCTTGCTGTGGATTGGTGGTCCGTTGGAGTGCTTACCTACGAATTATTAACTGGAGCTTCGCCGTTTACTGTAGTTGAACAACAGAATTCTCAAAGTGATATATCACGACGAATTCAAAAAGTGGATCCCGTACTTCCACCTACATTGGGTGAAACCGTAAAAGATTTTATACTCAAAATGTTACACAAGGACCCGAAGAAGCGATTGGGTGGTAATAAAAAAAGTGCCGGAGATATCAAAAATCACCCATTCTTTCGTGGCATTAACTGGAATGAGCTGAAAAGTAAAAGGCGAAAGGCACCTTTTAAGCCAACATTAAATGGGGATGAGGATACACAAAATTTTAGCGAAGAATTTACAAAGCAGCCTGTTACTGATTCTCCGGCTCCAGTTCCTGTTAACACACATCGTTTATTTAGAGGCTATTCGTACGTAGCGCCTCAACATTTACGCAGAAGGTTATCTACTAAAAGTGTTGCCGCGTTTCCGGTTGAATATCTTAATGAACCGATTACGGTAAGAGCGTCTATGCAAAGGAATTGTTACGACATTTTCCTTTCAATATCGAATTTAATTTCGTTCTAGGATCCTCCTTCAGCACCAGAAACGCTTCTTCTTAAAAGACTAATTAGCGCTGGCTCATTTGGAAAGTGCTACACAACTATTTATAGTAATCAGACCTATGTTGTCAAAGTCGTCCCAGAAGCGAAATATCGGCCCTCTGAAGTCGACGCCTTAATTTCATGCGGCCGAGACGGCCACAAGTCAATCGCTCAATATGTGGCTACATATCGTAAAGGTTCTGATATTTGGATTGTACAAGAATATGTTCCAGGCTACGAAGTAGCAGAGCGAATTGCAAATCACGAGTACAGTTTTGACGAATTAAAGTGCTGTGATATATTTAAGCAATTAATCGATGCTGTGAAGCATATACATGAAAAGCGTTATATACACGGGGACCTGAAAATGGAGAACATTATTTTTGTTGACGACGGCATGGATCAAATAAAACTTGTTGATTTTGGTGCTGCTAGGTAAGTGTTGCGCAAGCTTGATACATTTTGCTTAATATAAAATATTTATAATATTTTTCATTACGTTCTCAGTTATAATAGTAAAAGGAACAAGTGGAATGACGTGCCTCGCTATACAATTGATTATGCACCCCCCGAAGCTTTGCAGCATCCTGAATATGCAACTTATTCGGCATCGTTTGACATTTGGTGCTTAGGAGCCACGCTGTATTCAATTTTTATGGGCCACACGCCGTCAATTTTTATGGACGCGCCGATCGACATGTGAACATGACGACATTAAAACAGCGTATTCTTGACGATGAAATTTTCACCCACGCTCATCGGTGGGAACAGGCTAGTTTGGAATTAAGAAATGTTATCTTGAGGTGCCTACAGAAGGATATCGCAAAGAGGCCGACTCTGGAACAAATTTTACAAGACCCACGGTCCACCAAAATTGGCCATATCCACTCTCACAAGACCCATTTCATCATTGCAGCTTGTACGTGAGTAATACTCGTAGGCGGAAAGAAAAACAATCATATCAGCAACGCTGCCATGAACGTCACACAGCAAAAGGATCGTTTGTCTCTATAAGCTCTTACTGAAAACGTGGTCTAGAGGTGATGCGGTGGACGTATGTTACGCAGTAAACGCCTTGACGTCAACGAATATCTCTTTGTTGAACCTACCCAATTCAGGTAGTTTCATCCAGAATCCATACACGTTCTAGACATACATCGGCGAAGTCTTTTGAAAATGCCTTTAAGGAATGACCTTACCTATGTTGTCAAGCACCGTAGAGCAATGAATATTATTTATGACTTTCTTGGTTATAGAAACCCAAAGAACAGGCATACTTCTCGAAAAAATGTTAATGACAGGTATCGGACTTAGAAATGGTTGTTGCCACATTCAAGATCTTAAAAGCGAGACAGCGATGAATAAGAAACGAACCGGCCAAAGTGTGAATTGAAACAAAAAGCTAGTCGAAAAGAAAAGTTAAGCAAAAAGATAGAAAAGATACCTCAAAATGGCCACCTACCCCTGCACAGCCTTACCGTTCAGTACGTCAAAGTACACCATCCTACCGTAATGATTGAATAAAATATTCTGCAGTATATATATAAATATATTGCGAGGACGTTTTCGTCCCTTTTCCGAGGCTGTGATAGCCCACCGGCCCAGGCGAAGAAAACAACACAAGAAATTTATTTTTGGGGGACTTGCTATTTTACTTTTATTTAGTTTCACCGGCTCGAGAGCCAAATTGCGACTTTCTTACTGGCTCGAGAGCCAAACCTCCACTAACTAAAACTAAACTTTCTCTCTATTCTTAACCTATGCTTAAACTATTCTTATCCTGTCCTTACTCTACCTTAATCTATTCCTCTTCTATCTTATTCTATTCCTAATCTAGTCCTACGCTATATCTTAATCTACTCTTATTCTAGCACTCTCCGCTCTCCAGAGACGGAGGACTCGTGAGCCCAAAACGAGGGACGACTTTGGGTCCTCACAGATCCTCCGTTCTTCGGGGGGAGAAGTAACTGGGGTACGCGCCTCTCCGATGCTGGCCACGAATCGTATCTTTGTAAGGAATATTGTCAAAGAATGTTTACGAAAATGCTCAGTCGAGAAAAGTAAAGAAATTTTGGTGAGAGTTGCCGTGAATTCTAGACGTGTAACACTAGACTGGGAGACTGATCAATCATATAAGCTAAACATAAGGACAACAGGTAAAGAGTGATGATCGACTGTGAGAAAATTGCAGACTATGAAATAATTGCTATCAAAAATTCTGGAAGGCACTGCTACCTTTGTGGATATTAAAGCTAAAACTGTTTATAGGGCCAGACACGCTTATGAGACCCTAAGTAATGTTATAACGGGTAGTACACCGTAAGCTTTAAATTCACAGATGTTTAAAATATTTTAACCACATTTGCTTGTCTTCAGTAATGGCTTGCTGATGGTAAGTTCAGCTAGAATACATGATGTTCCGATATATCCTCATCGCGATGTGTTGTTGGGTACAGCACGAAATTTTGTGTATATTTTATATATATTATAAATAGGATTGGAGGACTTCAATTCTTTCAAATTCTTGAACATTCCGTGGTCATTCGTGGTCTATGACTGGGCATAATTTATTCAAAATGCAACGACTGACAATAAAATAGTCGGTTGGGAATGACCTTCTGCGCCTGCTTTGCATTATTTAATTATTACACTGACCATTAACCTTGTTATTCTATACAACCAAGATTCTATACAACTAAGATTAAAATAAATAAATAATTGTAAAATAATTGTAAAGCACTGCCAGCTTTATTAATCCAATATTAAAGTATATAATAATTTTTGCAACTATAAATTATTCACAGCTGTTTATAGACACAATATGTGATGACGTATAAAAAATTTGATGCCACAGAATTCATTACAAGTTTTGACGAATGAAAAGTATTAATTAGACAATTAGAGTGAAAAGAAAACACAAAAACCAATTTACTTGTCGTCAATTTCGAATTTTTTGTTTCGTTTCAGCTGGTTGTAAATAAACAATTTTGCTTAGAATTTATTTCGATTTTAATTTGCAGCTGTTTTCTCTCGTAAATGCAACTCTAAGCTACCAATGCAAAACAAAACACGACCTTTTTAGTCTACGTATGATTTGACAGCATTTCTCGCACCTATTGACACATAGCAAACTCGAAAATGGAACCCATCTAACGCCATAGATGAGTGGTGCCTTTTCTTTAAAAGAGCGCTTATAATAGAAGTCCCAAAAAAAATGTATCTTGCTAAGCTATCACCACATGACGATTTACACGAAAAGTATGTCCTTACACGTCCACACCGCGCAATTTTTAGTACGTTAACATGAACATTTTTTTATATAGAAAAAGTTATGGTAGGATATTTGACGGTCGGCCATAAGTCGACTATAATGCTTTTACTTGCATATAATTAACTTTAGTGGCTCTCATTTGACAAAGACAATATCTTTTAATTCTTTGCGTTTAAAATTTGGGATCAAACAATTATCTGATGGATAGCCAATTGGCATTAGTACCAAAAGTTTTTCATTTATGGGCCGTTTTAATAGGCGGCATAGAGCGGCTCCACAGTTAAGGGGTGTTGTTACCAACGAGCTAAGACCTGCAGCTTGCAGGGCGCACAGTAATATTCCTACGGCAATCGAAACCGAAATTTCATTGTAATAATGCTGTTTACGCTTTCCTGACTTAGTAAAACCATAAACTTGTTTCAAGACGAGGATAAGGTAAGGAGCATCTGTTAAATATGACTTAACATGATTCGTTTTTAAAGGACGTAAGTCATTTCTCCATTGTTTACTCATTCTCTGAGCATAATTAATTTCTTCTTCTCTTTCAACAATACAGCGTATTCGATGTTTTAAGTCTTTATTACTAATCACGCAGAAAGTCCAAGGTTCAGTATGCGCGCCACTTGGGGCACAGCCGGCAGCAAGAATACAGTTTTCAATAACTTCAAAAGCCGGGATAGGATGCGGCTTAAAGGCACGAACGCTACGTCTATTATTGGCCATTTCATAAAACTGCCTAGAACCGCCAGGTAAGGTTATCGTGGCGCCAATATAAGGTACATGTTCCACTTCTGGTAAAGCGGAAAAGTACTCTTCGCAATGGCCTTCTGTAATGAAAAGTGTAGAAATACAGACAAATGGATCAATTTTTCAACAAACTTAAGTAGTCACCTTTGCTATTATTTGCCAAATCGTCCGCCATTCCTTCATGATGGTGTCCCCACAAGTATTTAGCAACATCAACTTTAGCTAAAAGATATCTTAACAAAACTGCCACACATGTTACCAATAATATTGAAAACCAATTGCTTAGGAAAATGGATTTTTCGAAAAATCCATTAGTGGGCATCGCAAAATTAACAAAGATCTTCAAAATTTCATACAGAAACTAAAGTTTAACACAATTTCGTAATCGCCTAAAACACAAATATACGTGTCCTCCATTCTTATCAGTAATTCCTTCTGTATCAATATACTGTGAATTATCTTATCATCTCTCTTTTAATGAGCATGAACATAGCCTTATACACATATATACAACGCAGAAGTATTCAGCAGTTGACTTCCCACAGCTGAACATGGATCAATGGCAGGCCAATGTTGCCAACACATATCATTTTATGAACTTCTAGTTTAGATAAACGATATTTGTGTTATCGAATTTTGTCAAATGCATAAGATGTTTGCTTCTATTGGTGAAAACAACTCGTTAATATATTGAATTTCGCAAAAAAAAGTAGGCGAGAAAATCATAACAAATTTTACTTAAAGGAGAGTAAATATATATAAAACAAAACCAAAGCTGCACGAACGATATGATAATGTAAATAAAGCTGCAGCGGCCTAATCTCAGTGATTAATTATAATCCGTGCTAAGTGCTAATCAGCTTCATTTTGTGGATTCGTTTAAGGGTACCAATCGCCCGTCGCTATGGATGAAGTTTTTTCACTACACTCTGAAAAAATTGATCTGTATGATGGTGAGTGTTATCCACTTTCTGCTTATAAGGAAAATCTGATGATAAAGTAATGTTAATCATCTGCGTCAGATGATTCTTCCAAGATTTTTTTAATAGCTTGCTCATGTTGTTTTGGACTGACTTTATGCAACAGTATTTCTTTCAATTTTTCCACATTTTTTTTCACTTCCTCTATCTTAGCTTCCAACTGTTTATTTGAGATTCTCAATTTTCTACATTCTCCTTACGTCTACGTGCCATCTGTTTTGATTTTTCTCTGGTCTTTTTCACTGCCTATAAAATATCAAAAGATCCAAATTGCTTTATATAAATTCAGATAAAAAAAACTTAACTAACATCATTATTTCTTTTTCGTTTTAATTTATATGCGACTTCTTTGTCACTGACGTCGAAATTTGGACTACTTGATGCTCCAGTTCTTCTTCTGGCTGGCATATTATCAGTTATTATTTTACTCTGCATATAACTCTGATATTTCTGTATTTACTACAATTGGGTATAGCGTTCCGTAAATCTTATCCTTTCCAAACTCGGCTGGAAAGTTTGACAGCAAATATCTATATTTATTGTGAAATTGTAGAAAAAATGCATATGGAAACATATTTCTTTTTTTTTAAGTATTGCCATATAACAATTTTGCTTGCAAATAAAGGAATTTAACATAAACTTTTTAATACGTATAATGCGTATCTACTCTAATAAAATCTATTTAAATTGGGTCATTGCGGAGGAGCAAAAACATTAATTGTATTGTGTGCCAATAATTATTGAACAATTTAATCTATCTTCACATTATTTCTTTTTTTATTTGTTGAGAAGGTTTCGAGCTACGGTTTTCATATATAGGCCTATATGTCCAGTAACATGTTACAATTTCTTTTTTAATAAATTCACAGCCTTAAAAATATTTTGGTTAGTTTGGTTTATTTGACAAATTTTTCTTTAAATTATTAGTTATTTTAATACTTGTTGGTGTTGTAATTACCATTTTTTTTCTAGTTGAGTTATACGTTAAGGTTGGTTGTGTTTTCACGAATGACAGCATAAAAACTTACGGAAGTTGAAATTTTGTTAAATGAATGATATTAATTTTTTGTAAGGTTGTTTTTTCGCATATTTGTTGTTCACATTTACAATTGTTTTTACTTTTGGTTTTAAATCCATGTGTTTGTTTACATTTTCCCACAAGACAATACGACAACGCGGCTTTGCATTGAGCTTACTACTTGGGACTTTTTAACCCGAAAGTAGAAATAACGCAACATTGCGCTAGCTCCTTTTAGGGATGCAAAAAGTAGTTAAAAAAAAAAGACTTTACATATAGATGTTCATTTTCTTATGTGCGAAGAAAATATAAATGATATTTCCTACTTCTAATTTCAATAAACTAGTGCAGAATCCACCATTTTGTTCGAAATTTTGCCATCTGTATTCTTACTAACGGAAAAAGCAATCAATAACAATTAATAATTGTTTGCTCTTTTATGATAAATAAATACACTGTTTCAGATGTGCTCTCTGTTTACTTTCCATACTAAGTTTTTTGAATAGAGTGCGTTTTATAAATTACATTCACAAATAAAATAACAGGCCGGTTGGGTTTTGGACGCTAATTTTCATTGGAGAGTAACTACTTGACTTTTTCCGCATTTTATAATTGGAAATGGCGTCCCCAACTTCTAAATCGCCTGAGCAATCGGATAAAAACCGGAAATATGATAGACAACTGAGGTTTGTTCAGCAATTTAATGATAAGTCAAAAGTATACAAATTATTTTTAGGCTGTGGGGTGAACATGGTCAAAATATGCTAGAAAATGCCAACATTTGCTTGATCAATGCTAATGGATTAGGATGTGAGATTCTTAAAGGAATAATTTTACCTGGAATTGGAGCGTTCACAATTGTCGATGGAAGCAAAGTAGTCGAGGACGATTTGGGTCCCAAGTAAATAATGTAAAATTATAAATTATGCTATTTAAATATCCCATCATAATTTCTGCAGTTTCTTCTTGGAGACTGGTAGTATTGGAAAACCTAAGGCAACAATTTGCATGCAATTTTTGCAAGAACTAAATACTGACGTCAAAGGTGATTCTGTTGAGGAGAGTGTAGAATATATATTGGAAAATCGGCCAACCTTCCTTGAAAATTTCGATGTGGTGGTGGCATCTAACTTGAACGAGCAATCTCTTCTGAATTTATCCGATTTTTTATGGCGTGCAGATATACCATTTATATATTGTCGTTCGTTAGGCATGTTGGGATCAATACGTATACAAATACGAGAGCATTGCGTGATTGAAAGTCATTTTGATAACCGTCAAAACGATTTGCGATTGGAGCATCCATTTTCTAGTTTAAAACAGCACCTCGAGGTTTTTCATACGTTGCAGCAATGTTGACCGCCCAAGTTAAAGTTTTTTTTTGTTCTCTTCCTTCAGAAAACTGAAGTGACAAGTAAAGTTCCGTGGCTTTTTGTCCTCTTTAAGTATTTGCAAAAGTGGAAAGCTGAAAACAGCAATCGTGTACCTTGTAATTATAAAGACAAGGCCGCATTACGTGACATGATAAAAGCAGGTAACTGGCGTAACATAAATATTGTAAATATAAATCGTAATAATATGTATCTATATACAAAGAAATGTCTTCAAATGAAGAAAATTTCGAAGAAGCCATTAAAGCCGTGAATACTGCTTTTGGTGGGGGAATTGTTTCACCAGAATTGACAAAGATTTTTGAAGATGACGCTTGCGAGAACTTAAACAAGAAGGTTAACTTTATATTTGGGAAATAAGATGGTTCAGCTCGATCAAAGTATTTTTCGTTTAGAGCAAACCGTTTTGGATAATGATGAAGGCCTTGAAAGACTTTGTTCAAAATGAAAACAACGGACAACTTCCTCTTCCTGGTGTTCTACCAGATATGACTGCTGACACGAATTCATATATAAATCTTCAAAATATTTACCGTCAGCAAGCATTACATGATGCCGATCAGGTTTATCGGCGCTGTCAATCATTGGTTAAGGAACTTGGTTTGCAAAGTGACACTGTATTAGAAAGAGATGTTCGGCTAGTTTGCCGTGAAGCGGCCGGTATTACAATTATTAGAGGATCGAAAATTGCCGATGAATATAAAAGGAACTTTAACTCTTTATGTGCTGTCGACGATATGGAATTTAAAGGGACTCTAATGGAATATTATATTGCTCTCAGAACTTACGAGCGTTTTCTTTGTGAATGTGGTAATATCCCGGGAGAGTATTATGTGGAGAACGATACGGCTCGTTTCAAGTCAGTGGCTAGTAAAATTTTTATGGATGGGGGAATGTCTTCGGCCAATCTAAGTGATGACATGATTCATGAGATTTGTCATTACGGTGGTTCTGAGTTGCATTCAACGTCGGCTTTCATTGGTAAATTGATCGAAAGCATGTGTGCTGACCAATATAAATGTATACTGAGAACTTTTATTTTTCAGGAGGATGTGCTGCCCAAGAAGTTATTAAAATTATAACTAAACAATACAAACCAATTGACAATACTTTCCTGTTTAACGGCATTACCACAGAATCAATCTCCCTTAAACTGTAAAAGCTTTGTATGTAGTGTGAGAGTATAATTGAAGAAAATTTTCAAAACACCTGAAAATTCAAAATTTGCTTTTCTAATTTTTACATCTTTTGAAGTAAAAATACTATGCGTTTTTTTATTTTTATGCCTTGAAGTACAGTGGAAACTTAAGAAAGGCTTTGCTAATTTTGCGAAGAATTATGCCCAACATCGTCATCGGTTGTTGGTGGTGTTTTCTACTTCTCGGCAATGGACAACTATGTTAGGCTTCAATAACTGGAGAACGATTTTCTTCTTTTCATTTATCTGTCTAAATTTTATTAAGACGCCGCTTGACATACGGAATGTAACTAGTAAGCGGGTTAGTTGTTAATGATAGTGTAAAATGTTTGATAACATAAATGGCTTCCAAATTGGAGTTTTCAGTTTTTTGTAACAGCTCGTGGGTGTGGCTTTGCCTGCTCAAATGTCGGTATCGTCTACTTTCATAGGCTGAGTGAAACAAGAAACCAGGAAATGTAATAAAATTTTGGGAAACTGTATGTAGCGGAGTATTAAGAAAATATTGATCTTCCGCGGGTCTGTTTAAGTTTGCGGCTGCTTGCAAACTTTACACTCACCGTGATTTAATGATAAATAGGATTCCGCTAGTATTCATGCAAAGAACTTGAAAAATAAACAAAGAGTTTAAATTAGGGATGGGCAAGTTGGCTGACGATTGCCTGAATTTATTGAAAAACTCACTGTTTTCAGGAAATCGTTATTCCCGCCAAAAGTTTTACATTTGCTTCCAGCACACATATTACAACAACTGCTTTTCCTGGATATGTGCTTTTAGTGAGGTGATGTAACATTCCAGAATCCATTAATGAAGTACACTACATAGAGTCTTTATTGGAAAAGCCTACAAAATATTTGTATTTTGACAACTGTTCGATTTTCGCCAACGCAAAATGTGTACAATGTCCTTTGTCACCTTGTTTCCAATATTCTAGCAGGAATTTTGGCCAGCAGTTTTTTTTAAAGCTTTAAATAATGGAAATTTTACTTTTCATTGTAATCGGAGTGATCGTACGGCGAGCAGTGTCGTGGATTTAACTTTCACTAGTTCAACTATTTCGTCACTCAACTGGACTACTACTAATGTCTTAATTGGCAAGAGTTCACACAATCCCATTTTAGTTCAAAGTTGCAGCAATTCTGCACCAAAAATAGAGAATTTCATTTCACGCAAATTCCCAATGGACCGTTTGTGTAAAGTAGACTTCCCACATCTAATTTATCGTCCATTCAAAGTATATTTCAATCTGAGATCAAGTCCGCTAGAACCAACTTTTCTGATATTGATTCTTTGTCACGTAAACCTTGGTGGAACTCCTCCCTGTTAACACTCTTTCGCATATATAAAGCGGCAAGGAAAAAAATGGGTAAATACGCTTATCCAGACAATGTCATTGAATATATGAAAGTACTGATGGGATGGATATCTGCAGTTAGAAAGGAAAAAAGAACACACACAAAACTCTCAAGGTTAAAGAGTTGCATAGCAATAGCAACGCCGTACGGAAGGAGCATGATAATAAGGGATATCTACTTATGCATCAATCTGGGTGTAATAAAGTCACACTTATGACTAACAATCAGTCAGGTATGCCGCCCAATTAATCAGGTCTAACCTCCAATTTGCATAGTCTGCATCTTGTGATATTCCAAAATATATGTGGGACAGTTATACAAACATCCGAAAATAGAATGTTAAAACGTTATACTGGACTGACCCCTTTAACACCTCAATTTCATTTCCGGGTCTGGAAGAGTTCTTTTTTGTACTGCTAAGGAATTAAATAGGGTCAATATAATGAATCGTACATTGTTCCAGAAAATTATATCTCTGCGTGCTACTGCCCCTTGCAGCTACACATTTCGTTGCCGAAAACCCCGTCACATATTTTACAAGATAAATTCAATCCCTCTCTAAAATTTTGTTACCAATAAATATAAAGTCTTCATAAGCATTCTTGAATTCATCTCTACTACGAAGCAGAATGTCAACCTATCTTGTATGAGGATCTTATGTCAAGAAAAACTTCTTGTTTACTACTTACAACGGCTTTGATATATACGTCAATGAATGTTCCGTCGAACATAGTGTATCCAGCTTCTCGGTAGCGAAGCCTCTATCTAAAACAGTGCACAAAGTCAGGCTCACCGAGGAAGTTTCCTCGATTTTTATTGAATTGCTTGCTACCAGACATGTTGTTAAGGTAACTATCATGAATGGTCATCAAAAATTTGTCGTTTTTGCTGATAAGAAGTCAGCTCTGCTTGTAGTATTTGATATACACAGGATGCTATATGAATCTCAAGTGGATGACTGTCACCTTGTTTGGATACCTGGTCACTGCGGCGTTTTTTTTTTAAATGAAAAAGCTACTTTTCATGCAAAAGGGACTTGACGGAATAATTTCGTCCATCAAATATACTCCCAACGAAGCAATACGGGCAATTCCCCAGTAACCTCATCTTTCAACAACTAAATGATGAGTTTAAAGAGATTGCGCGTGACAAATCCAATCGCCTTTTCAATAAAATAAATCACACATTTAACTTCACACCTCTATAGGCGAGAAAAAATTCTTTCTAGGCTCATGAGTGGCCACACTTATGATAAAGTATATTGAAAAAGGATTCGTGGTACACCATGTGATATTTGTGAGGTTTGTAATATTAGCGACTCTGCTGAACATTTAATTCTCAGATGTCACAGACTTGATGCTATTAGAAGTTCTTTCGATATATTCAAATTACGTGGTGTCTTCTTCGATCTCTTTGCAGCGAAAAATGGGCGCCATTTCGACGAACTAACTTGCTTTATTAGAAAAGCGAATTTATCTTTTTAAATCACGGTAATATTTCTCTACACCTTTTTTTTTCAGCCAAAGTTTGCAACACTATTCTTACATCCCTTTGAACAACTCGATAATGTGCAATTGTACTTAACATATTGGCCGTAGCACATCATGGCCGAATTTTTTTTTTTGTTTTCTATAAATATTTCTTGCATATAATTATCACTGTTTATTATCTAGACATATAAGCCACAAGTCTCTTTGGCTTAGTCCATCCTAACGCATCATCCAAACAAAAATTATTGGAGATATATATTAAAACCTTTAGCGAACTTTTGTAAATTCATCTTAAATCATGATTGCTGATTTAATTTAAATGGATCGTTTATTACGTTTGGGCGGTGCTATGCCGCAAGCACCACAGCCAACAGACGCTCCTGTCGTAGATACTGCTGAACAGGTTTATATCTCATCACTGGCTTTACTAAAAATGCTTAAACATGGTCGTGCTGGAGTACCTATGGAAGTGATGGGTTTAATGTTAGGTGAATTTGTCGATGATTATACGGTGCGAGTTATAGATGTATTCGCTATGCCTCAGACTGGCACTGGGGTCTCAGTGGAAGCGGTAGATCCCGTCTTCCAGGCTAAGATGTTAGATATGTTAAGGCAAACCGGACGGCCTGAAATGGTAGTAGGTTGGTATCATTCACATCCCGGCTTCGGATGTTGGTTGTCCGGAGTAGATATTAACACACAACAGTCATTCGAGGCACTTTCCGAAAGAGCTGTAGCTGTCGTCGTTGATCCTATACAGTCTGTAAAGGGTAAAGTGGTTATTGATGCTTTTCGTCTAATCAATCCCAATATGATGGTATTGGGTCAAGAACCGCGTCAAACTACTTCTAATTTGGGACACTTGCAAAAACCTTCCGTACAGGCTCTAATACACGGCCTGAATCGCCATTACTATTCAATTAGTATTAATTACCGCAAAAATAAATTGGAGCAAAAAATGTTATTAAATTTGCACAAAAAATCATGGAAAGACGGCCTTACACTGGCTGATTATAATGAGCATTGCACCGTCAATGAGAGTACGGTACAAGAAATTTTCGAATTGGCTAAAAATTATAATAAGGTAATGTACTAATATGTTATATTATAGGCAGATGAATTTATATAAATATTTGTGTTGCTCTTAAAGGCTCTAGAAGATGAAGAAAAAATGACTCCTGAACAGTTGGCTATTAAAAATGTTGGTAAACAGGATCCCAAACGACATTTGGAAGAGAAAGTTGATAAAGTTATGCAAAATAACATTGTTCAATGTTTAGGTGCTATGCTGGATACTATTGTTTTTAAATGAGAAAATCATGAATGAGCGATACATAGAAAAGCGCTTATATTATTATTTAAGAGCGCTATAATATCAGGCATTTATTTTCCAGTTGTCTCAAACTCTATTCATGTCATGTTTGTTTGAGATTGCACATAAACTTTCATGATTTCTACATAATAATGTGAGAAACAAAAAAAAAAAAAAATTGTGAAAAAAGCGGATAACGTTAGTTTTATAATTTGAAAAAATTCCATTTTTTCATAAGTAGTCTTCTTGGTAACCTAGATTTACTAGTTGGCTGACATCTTATTATTAACAGTTGTTTATTTCATGTGCTGGATTTAAACCCCTTTTCTTCTTTTCAATTTTTTTTTTTTTTTTCATAAGATTTTACATACCTATTTCACTCTGGCTTAAAAAAACACTACAAATAGATGTGCAAGAATGCAAATACAATACAAATAGATGTGCAACAAGCTCAACAGTGCGTTATAATGAAATAAAATGATAAAAAAAACCAACTAAATTTTGATTATTTTAAAATAGTTCAATTTTGGCTTAATTATTGGTAATTTACATCGGTTTTTCTTTGTTGATTCAATCATTAAAATTGAAATAAATCGGCTTTAATTAAAAATTATAAATAATTTTGTTTTAGATCCATATTTTTTATTGATATCATAAAATACAACTCTAAGAAATAATACTACAACAATCAGCTGTTCATTTACGTCTTCATGGTTTTATTTGTAAATGAAATTATTTAAATTTTTGGTTTACTGAAGTGCAAGCAAGGGAAAAGCTGTAGTCTCCCGGCCTCTCCATATATATATTGGGTTTTTACATACTTTTGATTTCGAGAGATGGTTGTTGGGTACGTAGTAAAAATTGCTCCATTAAAAAATGGAATGATAACTTACGTAATTTATTTTCATTTAAAATCCACATATATTTCAGATTTCTTATACGCACAGGCGTAGTTATTGGCGCCGTGTATTACACCAAGAAGACCGGTGTTTGGGGTAGTCCGGAGGAGACTGAACAATTGTATAATGATATTAAAGATCAACTGCGTCCGCATGTTAACCGTTTAGAGCGACATCTGCCATTTGAAGTTCCTTCCTTGCCTAGAACTGGAGAGTTTAGATTTTTGGCCAAACACTACTATAATGAAGGTGTCAAAAATACATTCCATTTTATTGAAATGTTGCCTTGCTACACTGGCCAATTAATGAAGAAGGCAAAGGATACATTTGAAAATTTCTCCCAGCCGCCTACATCTCAGTAATTTAAATGTGTTACATGTATACATATGCATGTGTAACATGTAATATCTCTATGTATGTACATTCGTGTATATATATATACATATATATATGCATACTTATCCCTTACTGACAGTTCTTGCAGCAAGTGCAATCTCCCAGAACTTGATTGTGGGAGGAGAAACTATTTTGTTTTAAATTCTTCAATCACTCGAGAGCACAATGCAAAAATTAAAAAAAAATTAAATAATTCGGATAATGGTTACGCGGATTCACAATAAGTTCGATAAGTTCCATCGTTCTTTTATCTACTGGTTGCAGTTTTTCTTGCTTGCTAATTTAAAAGTTTGTTAAAAACCTTAGGTGTAATTGCATCTTGTTTGTGTTCATGTAATGTAAATGTATACATAAAAAACGAAGCACAAGTTACGTCGATGTATATATAGATACATGTTACTTGTGCTTAATAAATATTCTGGACAAATTCAAATTGATATTTGTCGTCGAATAATGATTAATCAAGAAAATTAAAAACTCTCGGTAACTTTCATGCAGCAGCAGATATTTTAAAACTTGACTACCTGAGGTATTATTTAAAGCAGCTTTACTATCGAGAAAATGAAGTTTTCTACGTGACTTCTTAAAGAGGATTTGTGCAAAAACTTCTTACTGAAGAAAAAAAATATACTCCCAGGGTGAAGCAAGAAACGGTTATTTTAAATGTAAACGCTTCTTTTTATAAAATAAGATTACATAATAAATGTCTCTCCATTATCTTTTTAGAAGCTAGTTGCTGTGCTATCAAAAAGTTGATGCAGAAAATTCTGTTTTTTAGAAGCTAATCTTTGAAACACCCTCGGTAGGTATAAAATGCTCGTGTGTACATCAAAATTTTGCTTGAATTTCATATCAGTCTTACAATCACGCTGTAACCGGATCTAATTCTTCACGTCGTATGGGACGATCATGTTTTTCGAAATAGCTATTGTTATATCCGATTATCAAACCTTCTGATTGATGCGTTATGAACCCAAATACCACTTTTCTTGTTCAAAAGTCAATTTTTTGGCATTCTCTTACTCTACTTTTATTATTGGAATTTGATAGCAGATACTCCAAAATAACAAAAAAATAATTTGTTGTTGCAATATGCAATTCGCCGTCACACGAGAAGTCGTCAAAGTTGAAATTGTTTGATGCATTTGTAACCAGAATTACATTCGTCGTATAGTAATGGCTCTTTCAACTGCTTGATCCAGCCGAGCACATAACGTACCAAAAGAGAGTTAATATGGGGAAGAAAGGTGATGGCAACTACATCAGTTTTATAATAAAAAATGCACGTAACTTGAATGCTATACAAAATAAAATCGCTTTTTCCAGCAGCCTATTAAGCTTTTATACCCTACGCCACTTGTGACGTAGGATATATTAAATTTGTGCGGACGTGTGTAACACTCAGAAAGGTTTGAGATAGATCCACTTTTTACTGTACCGATCGATTCAGAATCATTTGCCGTGAATCATTTTCTGAATCGATCTAAGCCTAAGGTGTGTCCATGTACTCAATTTACGGGTCGCAATTTTTTCGATATATTGGCGAAAGTTTTCACACTGATGTGTTTTGATCCAAGCACGGACCCAATTGAAAATGGTTCAAATCTGTCTAGTTTTTCGGCCACTCGACATTTCAAGGCTCCTCGAAAAGCTGAAAATTAGTTCATAATAGTAAATTAAGATAGAATTACACCTCAACGAAGTCGGGCCGTGTAGCTCTATATTTTGAATGCCGCCGCATACAAGAATTCCTCCAATATACCTTTGCATGAAAATAATGTATGACTTTTGATGTATTATTATTAAAAGGAATGAATAACTGTGTTAAGCGACTATAACGTTCTTGCTAGTTTTTCAAAATTTTATTTATATACACATGTATTTAACATATATTTACAATTTTTCATATCACATATAAGTTATTTTCCTACGGTCCAGAATATATCCCAAACTCATACCTTATAATTTTTACACCCTACGTGACTGGTAGTACAAGGATATATTAAGTTTGCGTGGATGTAAGAAACACGCAGAAGTACAGAAGACAAACCCACGTTTTATTACACAGAAGGATACACAATCACTTTTTGCTTCGATCTAAACTTGATTATCCATCCGTCCATCTTATTTTCTTGCGTTCAACATTTTGAGATATTTCGATGAAATTTGGTACGTAGACATATTGTGTCCCAAGAAAGAATGCTGTTGAAAACGGTTCCGAACGGACCACTTCCCATATAACACATTATTTTAAGAAGGATTTTATATGAATAACCGTATTAGGCAAAGTAGTGTAGGCTATTTAAACATAGGCCGTGTGTTACTATAGTATTTTTACTTGTTTTAAGGGTGACCAAAATAATTATAACACGATTGCGATAAATAAATAAACACTTCAAATATTAGAAACCCGTGGTCAATCTAACATACGCAGTTTCAATTTGTATTTTCCCGACCCAGATGGGGCAACTTTGCTAACATTCAAAAAAATGAACAGCTGATATTTCTTGCCTGCGGATAATCACGTAGCTTTCGTTCACGACGAAGACGACACTTGATTGCGATCACGTAAGGTTTTCGTATCATTTATATTCATGTGTAATTGTCAAAATCGCGAAACTGGTTCTTCTTTTTGACAAATTTAATATTAACGTCGATTAATTGAATATTTAAGGTCTAAAAAATTTTTTATAGATTTACTTAACAATCGAATGCGAAGAACAATTAAATAAAGCGATTATGAATAACTTAATGCGACGGCTACCGATTACGAGTAACTACGATAATTTATTACAGATGGTATTTATCTTACCTTTAAAGCACTATAAATGCGGCGAAGCTTTTATCGTTTTGCATGTATACATACAAGTAAGACAAGAAGAAAAAACGCACAACTGGAAATAAAGATAATTTATTTTACATTTCGAAAATATTTATTTAGTTTATGTTCAATTTATATTAATTTAAATATTTTTTAAGATACGCGATTTAAAATTTTATTGTATGCTGTATATTATTCTACAAGGATTGAAGAACAAGCAATAAATATGATTTATTTTTTATCTCAAGAATGGTTTTTAAATCAAAATGTTTAAGTAATTTGTTTGTTTCATTCAACTGCTCCAGTGAAGTCCATCTCTATGCTTCTTCTTTTGAACTCATTTCCTAAATTTTTTGTTTACATTTATGTTAACTTTTTTCTTTTTAAATTCTCAAATCATATATTTTTAATTACATTTTCATCGATTTCCCTATTTTTTCTTATCAAATAATAAGGTAACGCAACGCGTCTTCTCATTGCGTTCACTGCTTGAGACTTTTTAACCCGAAAATCGCATGATTGTGTTGTGTCTTAAATATCATTTAGGTAAATTCCCACTTAAAATTATTGATAGCAATTGGTAACGCGCGTTCGAAATAGATAAAAAATTTACAACTTGAAATCCCTGGTAACATAGCAAAATCAATAGGAGAATTTTTCGAGCTAGTCTGTGGACAAGAGAAAGAGCGAAATTAGCCCAGTTAATTCAACAGCTTTTTGCAAAGTTAATTTCTTTCAAACATTTGAAATTTGTGTTTTTTCGCACCTATTCCTTCCGAGAAGAAATAGCGGTCCGAGTTGTCTAAATATCGTAATATTGTGCATTTAACAGAACCGTCGTCTGTGGTGGTGGTGTGCCAACGAATAAACGTGTTGAAATTACGCGAGGAGAAATGGTTAAAACTAAAAAGGGCAAGAAAGAGATAGTTCCAGCAAATACCGGAGTTTCATCTGGTGAAGAGATGTAAGTAAAGGAGACGAGTATTCAAATGTAATGAAATTTTTTATATTCATTGGACAAGCCAGGCTAATAGGTTCGCCTTGCGTTACTTTACTAGAGAAAGTGCTACGTTGTCAAACTAATTCCAGAAATATTTACTTTTGATTTGTATATACTAAGTATAAAAGGCATTTTGTAACATAATTATATGTGCGTCTTGTAGGGAAAATGAACCCCAGGAAACAGTCACTGACTCCGGTGCCGAAGAAGCGGAAAATGTAAAAGCTAAAAATAAAAAGAACAAACAACAAAAGAAAAGTAAGAAACGTAATGATTCCATTGCGGAAGATAATGAAGACGTGGGAGGCATAAGTGGCGATGTTAAGAAGCTCAACTTGAAATCCAAAGGAAATAAAAATAACCCGGCCAGCAGGATAATATGGACAGCCAGTCTATAAATGAAAATGAATCAAATGTAGAGACTGATTCTCAGATGAGGAACAAAAAGAAAGACAAAATGTTTAAGAAATCTGCTTTTGGATTGCTTGTGGATATGGACAGTGAAGAAGATGACGTTGTCCAGGAAACTGCCAATAAGCTTGAAAATGAACCCGATGGAGAGGGGCTAAATGAGAAATCTAAAAAAAGTAATGAAAAAGGAATAGCTAAGAAAAGCAAAAAAGCAGTGGGAAAAACCGATGATTCGAAGACACTTAATCAAAATGTACTTCAGAATGCAACGGCGAAACATTTGAAAGGAGGGCCGGTCGTTCCCACAACAACGTCTGCTATAAATGAACTCGAAAGTGAACCCGACGACGAGGGACAAAATGAAAAATCTAAAAAAGCCAACGAGAAAGGAATGGCTAAGAAAACCAAAAAAGGTAAGCGGAAGGGAAAGTGCGAGGATGACGATGAAGATTTGGATAAAGTTCTGGCCGAACTTAAGGCAGAATGCAATGAAGGAGCGGCGGTCGCCCTCACAACCGCGTCCGTTGTTTCCCCTGAAGACTGGATAGAAAATGAATTTGGCGTAGAAAAACAGAAAAAAGGTAAAAGACAAATTAAGGAAAAAGAAATGGAAGTAATCAACAAAGACGCTGCCAATGCTGATGTAGATGAAATTGAGATTGGTACTGTTAAGACTGCCGCCGAGAAAAAGAAAGAAAAGAAGGAACGTCAGAAACGAGAAGCGGCTTTAGCTAAACAAAAAGCTGTCCAAGAAATTCAACCAAAACAGGAAGAGACTGAGGCCTTTGCTCCCGCAACACCAGAGGACACAGGTATATGTCAACCTAAAGAAGTTTATGTAGAGCCCAGCAACGGTGGAGGCTTAGAAGATGAGGGCACAAAAACCGCTGGAAAAAACAAGAAAAAGGCTAAGAAAGATAAAAAAGCAGAGGTCGAAGAAGAAAATAAAAAAGATATGAAGAAAAAGGGCATGTCATCGGCAATGGTAGCTGCAATGCAAGAACGCTTAAAAAAAATCAAAGAGGAAGAAGAACGCCAGCGAAAAGTTGAGGAAGAACGTGTTCGGCAAGATGAAGAACGCGAAAGATTGCGACTAGAAGCAATTCGCTTAGAAGCGGAAAGGAAAGAGAAGAAAAAACAGAAAGAAGCTGAACGTAAGGCTCGCTTGAAAGCAGAAGGTAAACTACTTACTAAAAGGCAAAAAGAGGATCGAGCCAGAGCACAAGCCATGTTAGAAGCCCTGAAGGCACAAGGCGTTGAAATACCGGATCCCACAGAAAAGCGACCCACGCGGCCAGGTAATTAAGAATGAAATTTAGTTAATCGAGCAAATTATTTTTATACATTTACGTAGGGACCCGAATCCGTCCCAAAAAGAAGGGCTCGCAAGCTAATCAAGAGCAAAGTGGAGATGCCAATTCTGAAACTGCTTCGGCTACCGCAGCAGCCACTGCCCAGCAAATTAGTGAGAGAGAGGATACCGTTAAAGAATCGTGGGATGCAACTGACACCGAAGATGAAGCTAATGATACATCCCAAACCACTTCAACCAACAACGAAGATAGATACTCAAATGGCGCTATTGCAACAGGCATTACAATATCAAATACTGGTAGCAATAACGAAGATTCGGAGGAAGATGACAGCGATTCAGAAAATGGACTTAAGTCTGAATCCGAACCAGATTTGGAATCTGAAGTTGAAGAAAGGGCTGATGCAATTAATGCTAACGATCCGGAGGAAAGACGTTTGCGAGCTGAACGTCGTATAATAAAACGACAAGAAGATGCCGAAAAGAATCGCACAACCGAAGATCTTCGGGCAGCCGTTGTCTGCGTACTTGGTCATGTAGATACCGGCAAAACTAAAATTTTAGATAAATTACGTCGCACGCATGTTCAAGATTCAGAAGCCGGAGGCATTACTCAACAGATTGGTGCAACCAATGTGCCCATTGATGCTATTAAAGAGCAAGCAAAGATTGTACGTGGTTCCACTGATTTTGATTTTAAGCTGCCTGGTCTTCTTATTATCGATACACCTGGTCATGAATCCTTTAGCAACTTACGCAATCGCGGTTCTTCTCTCTGCGATATCGCCATTTTAGTAGTTGATATAATGCATGGCCTAGAACCGCAAACCATTGAATCAATTAATTTGCTAAAGCAAAAGAAATGCCCATTTATTGTAGCGCTAAATAAAATCGATCGTCTCTATGATTGGAAAGTGTTGGCGCGACGGGATATACGGGATGCACTGAAGGAGCAAGAGCCTAATACCCAAGTAGAATTTAATCAGCGTGCAAAGAACGTTATTCTACAATTTGCCGAGCAAGGATTGAATGCAGCTCTTTTTTATGAAAACACCGATCCTAAATCCTACATTTCATTGGTGCCTACAAGTGCCATTACTGGCGAAGGCATGGGCAACCTATTGTTCCTTATTATCGAATTCTGTCAAAAGATGTTGGCCAAAAGGTTGATGTACTCGGAGGAGCTGCAGGCGACAGTTTTAGAAGTGAAAGCCATACCGGGTCTCGGTACCACAATCGATACCATTCTGATCAATGGCAAGCTACGTGAAGGTCAAACCATGGTAGTAGCCGGTACTGACGGCCCGATTGTGACTCAGATACGTTCACTTTTAATGCCACAACCGCTGAGAGAGTTACGTGTCAAAAATGCTTACGTTGAGCATAAAGAGATTAAGGCAGCGCAGGGTGTTAAAATTGCAGCAAAGGATCTTGATAAGGCCATTGCTGGTATTAATCTATTGGTCGCACATAAGCCGGACGAAATTGAAATATGCAAGTAAGTATCTGTGCCTGTTTCTCTATTTCACAATTCATTTGTTCTTCGTATTATTCCTCCCCAGGGAAGAGGTCGCACGTGAACTTAAAAGCGCTTTAAGTCACATTAAGTTGGCACAAATTGGAGTTTATGTACAAGCTTCGACATTGGGATCTTTGGAGGCTCTGTTAGAATTTCTTCGTGGTTCTAAAATACCGGTAAGTTCGATTACTACTTTTTGTTTAAAAGATGTCTTAACGGTTTTTGATAATGAGCGTGACTGTTTTTTAATTATCGAAAAATTCGCTTGACAGACTGGCGTGTATATAATTCAAAACGCTGTGATAGTGTAAACGAGTTTAGTCCCATTTATCTGCATGTCTTATATTTGAATCTTTGAAATAGGAGAAATTAAGATAAAGAATCGAATTCGCGTCCTTACCACGGATGACTTCGAAAACTGAGTTGAGCAATAACGCTCTGGTTGTGCTTGTAAAAATAAAATAATTTAGTTAAAATAAAAATACGTTAGCGAAATATTAGCTTAAAACCACAAAAATAAAAGAAACCAACACGCGACTTGCATATATTACGGATTCGTCCGAAATGAAATAATTTTTCTTTAGTCGTTACAAACGAAGGAAGAATGTAAATATGTAAAGCGAACTTATGACCGAAAGCACGAAATAATGGGAACTAATGTTTATACTTATACATATAATCTTAAAAATGCACATATTTGAAAAATTCGATTCGAATACATATAATTGGCAACATGTCGTCTAGTAGTATTCCTTTAGGAATATGCCCTAAAAATTAAAAAAGCAAGAAATTTTATTCAGCATAGCTCGAATCTTTTTTTTTTTTTTACTATGTATATATGTCCCTTATCCGGATTATATTACATTTGTTAAATGCTTGCATCGAAGACGCCATAAACTATATAAATTAGTTCATATAATAGAATCAATATAATCATCTTTCTTCTTGCGGCATTAGGCATACATAAGTGTTTTTACCAATGGAAGTAAAGGAGATTGCTAAAAAGAGTCTGTCTGTCCATCTGTCCGTGAAATGTCTATGGTAAACATAGACATAGACACCTAGCCGCAGAAACGAAGCCATCGACTTCAAATTTGGCAGAAGCGTTGGAAGTTCTTGTAAGCAAATTGGCGTAGAAAACGATCCAAATCGGTTGAAGGTCTCTGCTTCAGCACCACGTAAACTTAGAACACTTCTTCTTTCAAAAGGAAAAAAAAAAGGTTTTTTGCTCGTTACTCATAAACAGTAGCAGATAAGACTGCAAAAGTTTGCGAGTATATTCTTTTGGCTATGCTGTGGTACCTGCATAAAAATGGAAGACATTGAGTACGCCCACCCAATATTAAAGGTAAAAAATTGAATATTTTTTTTCAGTACCTTTATAACGCGCATAAGCAGGTTTTGAAAATCCCACAAAGTTTACGAATTCTTGGCCAGCCTCAAATTCGAAATGCACCTAAACATGCCCGCCTGTTCAGCTGTCCTTCCTTCCGTCTGCTTAACTGTTAAGTATCTGTGGCAAACATTCTCGCGTTCGCAAAAATGAAGATATCGCTTACAAACTTGTAAAAGAATTTGAACATGATGCAAACTTTGCAAAGAACACGCTTACAACTCCCAAGCGTTTATATAATAAAAA
This sequence comes from Glossina morsitans morsitans, assembly GCA_001077435.1. Taxonomy (NCBI): domain Eukaryota; kingdom Metazoa; phylum Arthropoda; class Insecta; order Diptera; family Glossinidae; genus Glossina; species Glossina morsitans. The sequence continues at coordinate 30,247 of CCAG010019941.1, read as the reverse complement.
TGGGGAGCACCCTTGGTTGTCATGCTTTTTGCTTCTTACTAATAAAAAACAAGGCACACGCCATATAAAATCGAACAAAATCAGCCGCGCCCACCTTATTCTTCTTTTCTTTTTTTTAGTTTTTTTAAGGATGACGGTGATGGGTATAAAAAGTCCAATCACGATCGAATATAATTTTCTTACTTTTCTTCTTTTTTTTTTTATATAACGTGTAGAAGTTGAGGGACACAATAGAAGGTGAAGGAGAAGATAAGTGTTCCCGAATGAAATATGGCATTATAATAGTTCTTCATCCACTATCTTGCAAGAGTATATGATGCATTTGATCGATTGCTTCTACTCACAGCGCCCTTTTTCTTATCGTAGTTATGGATTACATTCGCTTTCCGTACTTCTATACTAAATTTTTTTTTAATTGATTATGATTATAATGGAAACATACCACTAAATAAGATTTGTTTTACATTTTATCAAAATTTGAATCTCTTAAGTCGACTTGGTAATTTTTGACATCACATGATGTGTAGTATGCACGTGATGCCAGGTGTCCACGAACTTGGTTAATATGTGAATTTTAAGATCGTGTAACAACAATAAATCATTCGTTAGAGCAAATATCTAAGAACATTTTATTATTATATATATAAAATTAAGTAAATTACATAGGGGTTATCAAATTAAGTAATTGGCTTAAGTCAAAACTTGAGGTTTTTTGTGTTTCAGTAAATACATTTCGAAATAATATATATTTACCTCAGATTGTTTTCAAAAAATATTCCCTTTTTATAGTGTTGACTTTGAATGAATGAATATGTGACTGATGGGACATATGACAGATACTATGTTAGCTCGCCTATCGAGTGTTTGCATTCTACCATATACCATAAGCCAAATGAAAATGTGATTTCAAGCTGCAGTAAGAAATTTAAAAATATGTAGTTTTGGGAATTATAAAAATCTGACAAGTTTACTATGTATGTATACTTTTTGTATTACTATGAATGTAAAAATGCAGTTCTCATGCTTTCGTAGGTATCTAGAGTTTAACAAAAGGATTTTTTTTCGATTTTTTCTACACTTTTGCAATGTGTAGAGGTGTATATCCATTCATCCATGTGTACCTTTTTCGTCTTTTTGCGTCACGATAATGATCTCGGAAATTTATTTAAAATAACAAACTTTGTCTTCCCCTTTTTTCGTCTACTGCCCTCAGAGTAAGAGTTAGTTTAAGCTGTCCACCCACTTTTTTTTTGCTCTTTTCATTTGCTCTATAATCCTTACGTTAGATATATCTTCCATCCGGCGTCAAGTTATCCGGAGCGTGTTTTTCATTAACTACCGCTCTGAAATTTCAACAATATCTTGCATATATCATAAAATGTTCATGGGAGCGGTAGTATATCCCACGTTAACCACATGCAATGTGAAATTTTTACGCTTATATAATCTGTTACGTAAACATTATTTTCAGTTTGATTGCTATAAGGCATACATTATTCTTAATTTCGAAAACCCAATCAGGTTCGATCAGTCCAAGATTATATACAACTTCTATTCTTGTTTAAAATTAATTTCTATTGCTATTTTGCGTTTGTATTCTTAGAATTATCTTAGAATCTGATTGTGGGTCTATTTTGAAATTTGATACCGATAATTAATTGCAAGTCGGAATGAAGAAAATACAATAACAACTGATTTAACCTCTAAGTTACCTTGATTGTGTCGCACTTAAAAGGAACAATTATGAGTGTCACAAAGAAAAAATAATATTCGCTTATATAATATATTCTGTACTTAATTATAGTATGGTGCGTACATCGCAGATATTAATTACTATGGCATGTTCTATGAAAGGAAAAAGAGGCATTGAGGATTCAAAAAGCCTCCCCTATGAATTCTTTCAGGGAAGAATTGATACACACAAGACACTTATTATCGTCACACATTTTTTTGCAAACCGGTGACAATGCTCTTGCTCAAGACATACTATGGCTACTATGACGAAAATGCAAGATCATTATCTCTTAGGTGCTTGCATTAATTTTGAGAACGTTTTCACTTAAAAAAAGCATTTTTTGAGAAATACTGCTACAACATACATGAATCAAAATATTTTCTATAGTGGTAATGCAAGCACCTTATAAGTTAAATTGCGCGGGTATGTCGTATACAAAAAATATTTTTTTCTAAATTGATTGCACTACAACACGGACATCCCCGTCCTATATCACATGACAAAACGTCATTCCGATTTTTACATTGCAAGATTTAGTTTAGCAAAGATGTTGCATTAGATGTTGACTTGGATCTACGCATGCGTGCAAAAGATGAGCCATAATCGGGAAAATCACGCCTATTTGGCGACGAAATAGATTTGGAATAATAAATAGATTTCAAAAGGAAAAAATTAAATTTCAATTGGTCTTATCTCAAGGTTCTCATTATCCTTTCCTTATGCTTTAGCTTCATAATAAGGTACTAAAAATTGAATGTTTTTACTATTTAAAGATTTACTTTTCACTAGAACTCTTACGTGGGGTATGGTCTACCAAATATTCGCACAGGCTTCAAATTTTGCTGTCAAACTGTCATTGTGAACAAGTTTTTACTGGCTTTTTTTTTATTTTGGCTCATACAATCCAATTTGTTCACATCCATTTTCAATAGCATTCGCCCTTGTGCCAAAACACATTACATATCGTCAGAATATTTCAAAAATAGCGACTCGAAAATCAGCTCGGGAAATGATTCCGCATCGACTAGTACACTAAAATGCGGGCTTGTCGTCAGTTCCTCGCAGTGCAACATACATCTTAATTCATCCTGCACTACAAGTAGAACTGTAGTGCACGCACTGTTAACGATGCGTTGCCCTCTGGTCGACAAATTGTTGATGTAGCCAATAAAATTCTTAAAAAAAAAAAAAAAAAAATTGAGAAACATTGACACCTTTCATTTTATGACCTTGTATACTATGTCCGGATTAATGGAGGACGAAACGATATCGGAGAGCTATGGAAAGTAGGTCGCATATAAAAACAATGTGTGAAAAAAGTGATGCTTTACGTCAAATCCGAAATTGATGCGAATCTCTGATTGATGCAACGTAAGTTAACATTTTGTATTTTGGTCCGTGCATCATGATTTGCTCCAATGCTAGGAAAGACGTCGTCTCCACAATGCCAATGCCGAACAATGTTATTTTTAATGTGTTGGTCAAAATTGAGAGAGCTTGGCTGGGAAGTTTCGATGCATCCATCGTATACCTCGGATCTTACCTCGTTCGACTATCATTTGTTTTGCTCTTTGCCAAAATTGGTAAGTTGTGATAAGTTGTGAAGGCGATCTCAATACAGGCCTGCAGCAATCATTTGTTTCACTTTTCGACTCGAATTCCGAAAAGTTCTTCAGAGTTTCGCGAGAGTGTCCAATAAAGTTCCTTTGAAATTTAAGCAAAAAATTTTACGAAGTTCTTTTTTATCTTTATATAGTTAAATTATGTTTGTATAAAAAATGCTGCGATTCGATACATGATTGTGTGTATACATATAGCCGATTGATGGCATTTCTCGAACACGTTAACACGTAAAAGTGACGAAATCCCCTTTTTTTTGTAGGGAAAGGCCGACCTAAATGATTTACCGTTGTCGACAAGCGTAATTTCTTAAAATACCCGCGCTATGATATCGTTATGTCTATTGTTGCAGTCGGCTGGTAAGGATGTTGCGAACAGCTGACATAAGTTTCGAGATGCCAGCCTTCTTGACTGAGTAAAAGCAACATTGTTTTTTTTTTGTTTTTTTTTTTTTTTTTTTGTTTAAACAATAACAATTAAAAGTATTGCGAAAGTGTTACGGAGAAGACAAAGCTCGTTCAGGAAGTTCATCAATCTCGGCTATTGATGGAAACATTAAGAAACTCAAAGAGCTTGTATTTGTCAATCGGTCCGGATTGACTCAGAGAGAGCTTGTACATATTGTTGAAAAGATTGGTATTGAAAAAATCAATACAAATAATTTTGAGGGATGATTTGGGCTTGTCTCGGTTGTCTTCTTGTCTTATTCCAAAAGTTTTCAATTTGTCTCAAACACAATATCGTGTTGGAGGGTCGAAAAGAAGTGCTTTTTATGAGTGATAGTGATTTGAAATGTATAATGACTGGGAACAAAGCTTGGATTTATGCTTATGGCCCGCAAAAAGCTTAAAATATCCGGTCGATATAGTACCGCAGGTGAACAAAAAAACAATTGTTGACCACAAGATTGTTTAAATAAAAAAAAACGTTAATATTACTAACCGAACAGGGCACGTGTATCGAAACTTATATCAGCTGTTTGCAGCAGTCGTAGCCACCTACCAAAGAAACATACGCATGAATATCATGGCGCGGGTATTTTAAAAAATACAGTCTCATTACTTTCTGTCCACAGTTGGTTCTCGATTATTAAATGCGAAATGCTTGCAATGTTGGGCAAGATTTGAGTTTTTTACGACACCTTTTGCGATTGCAAATTAATAGCAAGTAAACGGATTGCTTAGCTTTATTGAGAACTTGCAATTTCGGCTGCGATGAATTGTGTGTGAAACGCGAGACCCATTATAACCGCGATCATCATCTATTGGTATAGCAGAAATACTAATGTATGTTTGTATCTATGTTTATTTGTATATACGTGTGTACAGATATAGCGCTTACGCAACTTCCGCTTGTTTTTCCGTTTCGCATGCCCGTGTAAGTCTTATGAAAACGTTTTACTAGTATTGATAGACGAACGAGTTCAAATTTGATACAATTTTAGGAAATTTTTTTTTTATGTACCATATATATAAGTGATGTAAAAATAATTTAGAGCATTGTAATGAAAATGAAAATGTATACAAATGCAACTAGCGAAGAGCAAAGTATAAATTGCATTGTTATGTTACTCGGTTGCCAGTTGCCATGTTCCGATGTTTATTGATTTATTCACGCTATGCCGCCTTCGCTTATTTCATTCATTTATAAAACAAACACGTTTGTTTCGTTTGAGTTAACACGAACGTTTTATTCATTCACAAAAATAACATACACACACATATATATATATATATTCAGTCTATTACTATTTACGTGTGTCTATATGCTCGATACAGATATACTAAGTATTGGTTATTTTATATTTGTTTAGATGCATGCATATGTACATACTGTTGTGTACCTTTCAGTATTGAATATATTGTATGTAAGTGAGTGTGCTCAACAACGACATTGGGAAGTCAGAAACTGTAGAGATATTCGGCCAATGTAAAATTTTAAATTTTATTTGCCGATAAGACTCGACACCACGACAAAACAATGTTATAATGTATGCATGCATACACATAATGCATGTATGTAAATATGTAAGTACTATCTTTGCTATTATTAAACAAATATTTGCTAATATTTTCTGTCATATTTTGAGAAATAAATTCACATACATGTAAAGGCTCCTCCACCATTGAACGCATTAAATAAGTACGAATTTGTTACGAAAGAACACAAAGTTACGAGATACTGTTATCATATTAGCGTACGTAACAATTTGTATTAATTAATATTTAATGGCCATCCTGTTTTATCTTTTATAAATTCTTAGCTCCTTAATTAATTTTCTATAATTAAAATAAAATATAAACAAGTTAGAAAAGTATATTCGGTTTGACTGAATCTTTTGTATCCATCACCGTTATCCTGAAAAAAACCAAAAAAAAGAAACCATTTTTTATTATATTCTCTATAATAGTGAGGGGACGCGGCTGATTTTTTTCCATTTTATAAAGTGTATACGCTGCCCTTTATGAGTCATAAACAAAATACACGTAAAGCAAAGGTGTTCACAGTTTTTGTTGCATGGCAGTGTGGCAGTGTGGCTTTGTTGTCCTTTGGCCGGTTTGGATTACTTTTGGAAATCTTTTGAAAATTTGTAAGCGATATCCTCAGTTTTGTGAACGAGAGAATGTTTACCACAGACAGACGTTACACGGGTGGATAGATGAACAGATGGGCAAAAGAAAACACGCACATGCTTAGGCACATTTTGAATTCGAGACTGATCAAGAATTTATATACTTTTAAATTATGGACCACTATAAAATTGAGTGGGCGTGGCCGCTTTTTCAACTTTTTGCAGATTTATCTGCTGCAGTTTATGAGTAACGAAACCAGGGACGTTCTTAGTTTACGTTGTATTGTAGGCGGGTCCTTTCACCGATTTGATGGCCATTTTCAATGCCAACCTGCGGGCGTGAATTTCCAATGTTTATGCCAAATTTGAAGTCGATGGCATTTTTGCAGCCAGGAGAATGTTTACCACAGTCATTTCATAGACAGATGGACAGACAAATGGACATGCTTACACAATATATATACTTTCTGGGGCCTCTGAAGCTTCCTTCTGGGCTTTGCAAACGTTTTGACATAATGAATATACTCCCCCTCCCTCGGTGATAGGTATAAAAAAAAGAAGAAACAGATTATATTTTCTCTTTGTGAAAAGAACAACTAGTTAAACCTTAAATCTATCTTTCGAAAATAAGAAAAATGTGTATCATAAAAATATTCGGCAACACTTTGAGTCATAGCACAGTATATAAGCATAAATTTACCATGGTGTACATGAGTTAAACATCCACGCCCATACACTCAGGTGACGGAGACGTAGCATGTAGATTATGTGGGGTGGGAGTGTAAGTAAGTTGCTGTCGTTTGACAACAGATGGTTCCATCGGAAGGTTTTGCTGTTGTGATGTCGTAGCTTTGGTCATCTGATAACAGCGTAACCTTGAATTGTTGGTGACCCCGTATCAGCATCACATAACTTTTTTTCATGAAAGTTTTATGGTAAATAAGCGTTACTTGCGGGACAAGTTTACTTTTTTTTCTGCTTAGCTTGAAGCGAAATTTTTTTCAGGAATCTAGAATATTTTATCCTCCTTGCGGATTGGCTGGGTTTAGCCGAGACGAGCTTGTGATAGGCTTGTGGTTGATTGCACCCCAAATGCATGCTCGAAATGCCCTATAAAGCGTAATTCCTTGTTAGTTCTTTGTTGATGATGAAAGGGATTGGCGAGAGCTATAAAATTGTGAAATGATGTATGGATTCGAATAGTGTCCATAGCATAATTCTTTTCTCACGTCATTTTTCATACAAACGATTTTCATATGAGACCTTGACCGGCGTAAAGTGTCGAGTTGTATAAAATGTATCTAAATGTCTATACAACATATATATACATATATATGATTGAAAAAAATACAAAAAAAAAACAATTAAAGCAAAAGCTTCGTTGTATACTTTTCGCGCTGTGTCGCAATGACAAATCATTTCCCGCGCGCCAGTTGTTGGCGAATGTAAACAACATTTGTTGTCCTTTTATAAAATTGTTGGTTTTTTCAAAAAAAAATTATTTGCTAAGTCATTTTATAAGTTCGGGAAACGGTGATGATTTTCTATATTTGGGAAATTGAGTTTACGTAAGTTTTTGGCGCCCAATCAATCGTATCATGCTTCGCTATTTATTCTCTATAGCTATCATCGTATTATTACTTGCATGACCGTTCAATTAACTATATTGTCAATGACAAATGAATCAATGAATCAATGAATGAATGAATGAATGAACGAACGAACCAACCAATCAACCAACCAACACATTCGCCTTTTTCTTATCAAAAGTGTGCGCACAAGTATACACCATATACATTATCACATATATTAAGTATAGATGTTTATGTATTTTTTGTATATGCACATATATACACAAATGGAACGACATATGTTGAAATTCATTGAAGAGAGATTTTAGTAATCTTACTATTTTGAAAAGAAACAATATATACAACACGTGTGCGTGTAAAAGATAGACGCGGGAGACAAGACAATTTTCGAAAGCTAAAAAGCAATACGTTCGCGCAAAGTAGAATGTGTTTGTAAGACTAAATAATACTGCAGGGCGGTGTTCGTGACGCTCATCAACGCTAAATAATTTAAAAAATGATTGCTCGTTCGCGTGCAATAACCGACTCACAAACACCCTAAGCATGATGCTCAACTATAATGTCTAACAATTGCATTTTGAGTTTACGAATTGACGATATTTAACATTACCTTTAAGGTAACGTATTTACTGTTCAAGTGATTACAAAAATTAACGAAATGCTTTTCTGCAGAACATCTTAGGGTTTTTCGCCTGCTTATCTATGATCCATCAGCATCATTATTTGTGAGTGGGTGTTAATTAGCTAAGAATGCTTACTTTTCCTTATCCCACGAAATAAACATTAAAGTGGCTGCGGAATGCACAAAGAGCATGTTGCACCTTTTCTAAGCATTTTCCAAGCGAATCTTTGCTCCATCGCTGTTGCTCACCGACCCTTGTTGTGTCCTGATGAATCTAAATTGGTTCGAAAAATAAGGCGTTCTAAGAAAATGTCACACTATGGATGCCCGGCAAAGTACAGCCTCCTGTGCTCTAATTTCCGCAGCTCGTATGCTTTTTTCGACCAAATGCCATCAAACCATCACCGAAGGATGAGAGGTATATTTATTTGATCAAAAAGTTTGATACGCCCCCCAGAAAGAAGACACCACAGAGACCACACAAAGTATATATACGATTTAAGAATGACTGTCTGTCCGTCTGTGTAATGTGTGTTGTAAACATTTTCTTGACCGTAAAAATTCGACTATCATTTTGAAATTTGGCAGTAACATGGAAAATTCTTGCACACAGGTTGACATTGAAAATTGGTCAAGGGACACGCCTACAGTGCTACGTAAAGTGAGGACACCTCTGTTTTTGGAAAAGAATAAAAAATTGGTTTTTTCTTTCTTCATTACTCACAAACTACAGCAGACAAATCTGCAAAACTTTGAACGTACATGCTATGGGCGATGCTGTAGTACAAAAATGGAAAAAAGCGGCCACGCCTATTCAATATTATAGTGTTTCATAATTTTATTTTTATCTTTGAAAACTTTTATAACCCACAGAAGGAAACAAATTTCAAAAATTCCACAAAGTATGTAAATTCTTGGCCAGTTTCAAATTCGGAATGCACCTGAGCGTGTCCGTCTGCGCAATTGTGTAGTAGCTGTGGTAAACATTCTCCCGTTCGCAAAAATGAAGGTTTTGCTTACAAACTTATAAAAGAAAGCCTACAACACCCAAACGTCTCACCCTTCGCTTGTTACTCATAAACATAACGTACAACACATAACCATATAAATTTCCACTTTTAGTTTGAGGACATCCTTCGTAGAGAAGTTCAGCCGCGCCCATTCTATATCATGGAGTATGAAAGTGTAGTTCTTTTCCTCTTCTTTTCTTTTTTTTTAAGATGAGGGCGATGGGTATAAAAGGTTCGGTTATGACCGAATATAATTTTCTTTCTTGTTCATTCGATTCGGCGGCAATAATTTGTCGCCGCTCACGAAAACTTTTCACGCTTTTGACATTTGCATTGACACAAAACAAAAGCAAAAGCAAGGATATTATCAACAAACGCTAATCTTTTCTCTCGGAACTAAACTCTCGATTACCTAAGTCAGTTACACGCATTTATGCTTTCAAAACCGCCAAAACCTCTAAATTTGTCCTCTATTTTAGGTAGACATTGGGTACTTCATTAGATATTGCGAGAAGTTAGTCTTCGTTCAATCTGAGCAATGGACATCGTTGCCCACTTTGACATTCCATACTAACTCTGGAAACTGGTTCAAAACCATTTTCGTTATTTCAAGATATTACCTCGCACTCTCTTAGAGTTCACTTTTTTTCAATTCAAGTGAACTTGTTCGACCTAGTCATTGAAACAAACAACACAAAGCTAGAGAGAGGGAGAGACTAGTCGCCAACTATCTCATTAGCAAACAACCAACTCGGTGGCCTAACGAGACACGCAATCCGTTTCAGGAGAACCCGAACTGGAAATTCTTGTGCATTCAACAATTAAATTATGCGATTCTAGCATATTCAGTAGACATGTAACGCATTCGCGTACACATGTAATGTCAGGAAATACGAAAAAACTAAATGGCCGATCAAACCTACTAATTTATTTTTAGTGATAACCTTTATTGATAAAAGAAATCGGACAACAACAAATATGAGTGTATTTCTTTTGGGCACTTTTTCATGATAATTGTCTGTAGCATGTTGGATCAAAGGTACGCTGTTTTATATCAGACTCTTCACTTTTCTCGTTCCTTAAGCAGACATTAAGCTAAGTTATCTTTTTGAGGGAAGAAGTATGTAACTGACTGCCATATGGGTATCAAATAAAAAAACGTAGAAAAAAGTAGAATACGAAAAGCATAGTGGTGGGTATGCCAGACTCGTCTCCCGCCGAATATAACTTTCTTACTTTATACTCATGAAAAACGAGTCGGAGAATATTTATTTTGTTAAAACGTTTGCAAGAAGATCCATGGGCAAGGCTCACATACCCCATAAAATAAATATATTCTTCATCAGCATTGAGTTCTGAATCGGTTTAAGCAAGTTCACTTGTCTGTCCGCATGTCGTGTCCATTTCCCTGACTGCAAAAATGAAGCTATCGGCCACGAATTCGGCGCGAACATTGAAAAAGTGTTTGCACGCAAGTTGGTATTGAAAATGGTCTAAATGGTCAAAGAATACTCTCAGAAGACAACGTAAACTAGCAACGCCACTCACTTCTTTTAAAAGGAAAAAAGAGGTATTTCGCTCATTATACTCGTAACTTCGTGCTTCCAAGACGAAATACTCATCGACCCATTTCTGTACATCTCCTCCAAATATGACCGCATTCGTTTCAACCAATGCTAATCAAAAGGAGACAGGTGCGAGCAGAATAGTTCTCAAGCGGGGAGGTGAAAAACTTTTAACATACGTTAACAGTTATCGACGGAGTTGTTTGTACGGGAGACGAACGAACATATGTAAATTTCATAGTTCTCAACGCAAGAATTTTTTTCACGAAATCTCGCAAATCGCTTTCTAGCTGTGTCGTAGCTTATTGCATTGTCTAAGTCATTTCCATAAAAACGCGAAAAAACATAAATGACATCCGTTTCTTTTCACTTTGATATGCACGAAACGACAGCTTGTAAATAACTGCAACTTATAGCGTGCCAGCATCAACGTCCAAGTTGCCTGTACCCAGTATTTCGGACAAAATCAACGCGTCATATGTCGTTTTATGAAGTAAGCAATTTCTGGAAAGAATTTATTAACACACATAACATGTATGAGTAAATAAAATGTAAATACACATATATATACAGCTATGTATAGCCCTGGCCAAGAGTGCTGTTGAACAAACTAACTTTTACTGCATATTTGAGTTTTAAGTAGAAAAATGAAAGTCTTCTTACGTTCTGAGTTGGTGCATGCAAAGTGTCTTCTGTTAGATGTTTGAACGGCGTTCAATCCAGGCACGATGCTTGTGCCGTCCCATGTACTTAGGGCGTCGCATTCGTCGCAAAAAGTCAAGAATCTGCATAAGTGTGCAGTCGAATACCCGAGAATTGCGCCTACCCTGTCTTTGGTCGCGGCCTAAAATCTAAATGCGGTGCTTAGTCGCTGTCGATTGTGCGCACAATGACTAGGCTGCGGCCGCTTCCCTATTCCTTTCACTTTAGTAACTTCTTCCCGATCGTCACCGCATTATGCGAATAGGGTACATCCACTGAGTGAAAAAGCGCTAATATCATGGCAAGCCTTTTGATTAAGGGCTAGAAAACATCCCGAAAGCGTTAATTAGGCTTGAAATCTGTGGAATGCGCCAAACCCTTTAAAAAAGTAGCGCTATTAAATCTACACCAGTGCAATATCATCAATTTATGATAAAGTGTCTTATTTGAGTGTCATGTCAAATAGGGTCACTAAGAAAGGGCGTTAGCGACGGCAATTTGATACAAGGGCCGACCAAAAAAGTGCTTATGGAAAATACAGAATGAAAATTAAGCGATTGACTTACTGGCGCCGCAACCATAATTGACAGAAAGCCGAAATAGTGGATATCTAAAATTGACCCAAAGATGAACGTATCTGTTTTGCTTGTCTTTGCCGAATACGCAAATACGAATAAATGAAAATTGTCATAAACTTGTCGAGCTTGTCGAGGAGGGATTAGAAATGAAATGAAAATATATTCTTTATTGTCTGTGGGGCCTGTACAAAAGCAAGAGCATTTTTTCGTTATTTTGATTTATACTGGAACAGGGAATAGCGAACAAATAAGCGGGCGTCTAAAGCTAAATTCAGTTAATTTGATTTATCCTCAATTCTCAATCTAGTTCAAGAACATACATGTACATATACTTGCATACACGCATGCACGCGTTCATACGCGCACATTTGCCACGAACATTGTTTATGAAATCTCCAATGCATATTTCTATGTTTTACAACCATTAGACCATCTGCACTTAATTGCAGTATAACGATGAAGTTGTTTAAGAAGAAGATTGGCTTTAGTGTTGCTTGAGGCTCTGGTTATTACGACAGCACAATCACAACGGAAGCTATTCTTCCTGCCGCATAAACATGTATATTTATATGCACATGCACACGAACATGCACATGCACATGCACATGAACATGAACATGAAAATGAACAGGCACAAGCACAAGCACAAGCACCAAGCGTATATATAAAACGCACTAACTAGACAGCTCATTCATTCATTAATGGTAGAAAAAGCCACACTAACAACAAGAACAACAACAATAATAACAACAACGACGACAGCAAACTTTTGCTTAAATTAACTTCATTCATAAACACGTAATACACACTCGTTCCCATTCACCAACATTTTGAGTGAATGAAATATTTCGTAAAACGAGGGAAAAAAGTAGAATGCGAAAAAACTAACAAAATTACATACATATAACACTTGCAGACAGACAGATGTACGGACAAAAAGTAAAAATTGAAACGAGTTTACGCTAAGACTTGGGTCCGGGATCTTCTCTTCTTTTATATGCGACAGAATTGATGATGCATATTTATATATAATATATGTATATACATACTATATATATATATATATATATATATATATATATTTATATATGTGCATGTGTATGTTGGGTATATAAGCTTAGCTATTGTGTTGTCGAAAAATTCCTTTCGGCTCTCAAATACTGCTGTTTCTTCCAAACTAAACTGATAAGGTTTGTCGGCAATGGCTACCTTTTGTTCTATTGTGAATGTTAATTTCATTTAATAATTCCCTTACGCTTAAGGTACGCGTAAGGCAAAAAAAAGAGAGTTATTTTCGTGTTTTCGAAGTGAGTCGCTTAACGTTTCGATTTTTGCAGCTCAAGCTTATTTACAATAATGGCGTGTTATGACTGCAAATGAGAACAAACTGCACATTTTTGTTGTAATCATTTGAAATACTTCCGTTTTTCTTTTTTTTGGTTGAATGCTTTAATATTTGGCGAAAAATTTGATTGTTGGCGCACAATGGTTTTTTGATGTAAAAGTGTTGCACATTTCCTAGCAATGAAATTAATAATCGGTAAAAGTCGCGGTTATGCCAAAGCAAGCAATTTTTTAAATTACTTTCGAGGCCATTCCGCAAGCGTTCTATGCTTTTGAACTAATTTATGGCTTAAGGATGAATCGCACATAGTCAAAAAAATGGTTTCAAGGGCACACACTTATAGTTAAATAGAATTATCTTTGTAAGATTTTATTTAATTTGCTTTTACTGTCCACGTTACCATGGAATCAACGAACAAACACACCTTTGGTTGCGACGCCAACGCAATCTGGTACGAATGATTTTTACTGTATACACAAAATGGCGCCCGCCACAAAGTTGCGGATTATCTTCTTTCTTTTTTTCTCAAGTCCATTTAAAATTGACGTAATCGGTACTTGATGGAAATGCTTCAAGAGTTGAATGCGATTTATTTTGCATTCTTAGCAAACTAAGTCTACATATATGTACAAAACATCTAGGCGATGTTCCCTCTTCGTGTAATATAGTGACGGTCGGAAAGAAGTGTGGAAAGGGTAAGAGATGGGGAAGCGGACGAAGCTCTACCGCGTTAAGATTTGAAGTCGCGGACACAAACTTGGTAGTCGCAAAGAAACCTTGTAATAATGGGGGTGTGCGATGAACTGAACAGAATGAGACTTGAAAGTTCTTGAAAGAAATTAAAAATTAATTATATAGAAAACATTTTTTGAAACTTTGCCACACTCTCAGACTTTCATATATAGTCACATAAAAGTAACTGGGGCATCTTTTAGTCCGTTTAAATTAAAGTTTATTCGAAAAAAATTCTTTTTATTTAATTTATTTTAAATGTAATCCTTATTGTGGCTTTTCGACGTATGAAGTCAGCCCCCTTTTGCATTGGGAGTATTGCGTTCATGTTTTTGAAAGTCGCCGTCAGCTATCCTAAGGCGGTTGCTTGGAGGGCGCGTTATTAACAAATTCTGACGATTAGCATAAGTGGTGGGTGCAACATACCTAAGATACCTAACATGGAAATTGTACCAAGCGTTTAGACTGATGGGAATCGTTGTATTGTCCCCTTATCACCGCGCCTATTTCAAGTTCTCCTAACCGAATATAAAGTTTAACCTAAGAATTTTGATAGTTTACAAACGTTGTTGCTGCAGCTCATTATGTTTGAAACGAGCAAAGAAGATTTTAGAGAAATTAAAGTGTCAAAATGCATTAAGTGGAGCGGTTTCAGCAATATAATCTCAAAGCGAGCACAAAACCAATGCTTTATGGATCTTCCAATTGTTTAGTTTAAGATTTTACAGATATTTACTCAGCCTAAATTAACTGTGTGTCTTTATTGGATTTGTGTATTACGTATAGCTATTGCAAGAATTGTATTGCATAGCGCGCGTTTGTGTGTGTGTGTGTGTGTGTGTGTGTGTGTGTGTGTGTGTGTGTGTGTGTGTGTGTGTGTGTGTGTGTGTGTGTGTGTGTGTGTGTGTGTGTGTGTGTGTGTTTCATAAAATATGCACAAATTTTCTTAAATATTCTCATTTTGTAGAAAAGAAAATTTTGAAAACATTTTAAACTTTAATATTAGGTGTTTGCATAAATTTTGATCAGCGACTTTTACACGTAAAAATGTTAAAGAAATAGGAAATACCAGTGTACATAACGGTGGCATTCGATAGATTTGACTTTTCTCTACATGAAATAACAGTTTTCCATTTAATATTATTGATTTATTCAGCGCACGCCGACGCTCTTCGTGGAGCACTAAAAATTCTTCTTCGAAAATTATTATTTTCGTTGTTTTGTTCGAAGAGATCTGCTGCCGAAGCCCGCCAAACACGTTCAGAGGCTTATGGTGATGCTGGCCCCTCATATCCTAGTTGGGTTGAACGGCTCAACAGCGGCGACACGAATTGAGATGAAAATGCCAGTTTTTGACTGCTTGTTGCAAGAATTGTGCAGAATACACTGCTGCAGCTCAAACTGAAAGTTCGGCCACATCAAGCGTGCCCACCAGACATGGTGACCACTTGTAGAGACTGGGTCCGCAAAGTTGAAGAAGTGCGAAAATGATTCGATGGTGGGATCGCTGCCAAACCAATATAAGTTCTTTCGACATGATAGCGTCATGTTGTCAAAAATATTGTAAAATGTAGTAGAAAATTATGGAAACTATTTTGATTAATTTTCCACAATAAATGCCTGTTTCAAGTGAAAAAGTGATCGATATTTTTGCAAGCACCTAATAAAATACAAGTCAGGTCATAATTTTTTATCGATTCCTTGAAGAACTTTTAAATCCGACATTTTACGAAAGTGTATATAAAACGATGTCTATTATTTTACTTCTTTCTACACTTTTCAGTATTCCTCTATACGTATCGGTCCCGTTGTTAAGCGTGATGTAATGAAGGCGTCAACAATGTTAGAGCATGAGCCACAGTAAGTAAACATTTGCCTCTAAAATGTGAAATGAATTTTGTAAACAAAACTCGACTTGAACGTGCGACCAGCACAATTTACGAGTCAAACTGATGAAATTTTGAGTTTAGCTGTTCGTCATTTCGCAATCATTGCTCTCTTTTCCCGCTTACACACACGAAAATTGAGACAGCATTGGATGTTTCATTAGGCATTTTCAGAGTTTCTTCGGAAAAATTGTTAGAAAAGTTTCCAACTAAAGAGGGAAAAAAGCCCGACATACTTACTGCAGATTTACGTCAGAACTTTCCGCTTCCGTTTGTTTAGTGCAGATTAAAAATAGCGAACATTGCGGCGCCTTATTCCCTTACGCGAAGACTTATATTTTGAGATTTTTCAAGAATTAAATACAAGATCAGATAATAATTGTTCCTGTTTTTATGTCAGAGAGGAGTTTATATTAACAGCGAGTTGTCTTTTATTCATGAAGGCGCGCGAACCGAAATGAAACTGCCGTGCAGACACTGTAGCATTAAAGGCAATTGCAATGTGATTATATATCCAATATTGTTGTTGTTGTTGTTGTTGTTGTTGTTGTTGTTATTTATGAATAAATTAATAGCCATCATCATTAACATGATCAAATTTTATACAGCATGATAGCCGGCTTCCCTGTTCATAGCAACGATAGCCTATTGCTAAGTATGAATAAAACGTACATATATATAATTAAATATGAATATAATTGTAGACACATGCTGGCTGTATATAAAAACATATATATATTGTAAATATAAATATATACATATACTTATGTATATATATTAATATGTCTTTTGTGTTATAGATAATGGTCAGCTTCCTCTATACGTTCGGTAAAGGAGAAATTTCGTGGCGTTTTTTTTCCGAATTTCACGAACCACTTTCTTATAATTTGAATGGATTTTATTAAGCGGAGCAAGTACCTTTCCCCATTTTTTTTTGTGTAAGGCTATTAAGACTATCACTCGAAGACTTCTGAGAGCGAAGAACTGAAACAAATAGTTACAGTAGTTACGGGTTTCGAATTGAAGACATTTTTACACCGGTAACCGGATTCTGCAGAGAGCGAAACAAAAACCTAGTACGGACGGGGCAAAAACCGTGGTATTATCCAGACCTCGTTAAAGTCTCTTAATTTTTTCCGACTTACTAAGAACCGGTGTGGCCGTCTTATTAATCGACTCAGGATACCTTGCATCAATTATGCGCTTTATTCGCATTACTTCTTAGCAGCAGAGAGAGGAAGCAATCGTCTAGACAGGGTGGAACATCTTATAATGGACGAATCGCTTCGAAACCTATCAAACGAGGGAAAGCGAAGTTTGCCACCATTTGGTCTGTGTGATCCACCTTTTATTATTTGTTATAAATCTCTTCAAAACTACTTCTATTTGTGTGATTGCGTTTCCGCAACGATGCGCAGATGTAAAACCGATCCATTGAATTATACGTTATATGTGGTACTCAAACTGTGAATTTCTTTTTATAGCGCGTTTTTAATATTGAAATGTGGAGAGAGGGCCAACCGGCGAATCATTCCCGTGTTATATAAACAATTTTATCATACGCCAGTGTATTGTAAAATGTAGCCGGGATTTTCAGAATTTTCATTTTCAAAACCGTTTTTTTTTTAATCATTTGTGGAATTTTCACTTTTCATGTATGCGTGTGTATATATATACATAAAGTACAGCTTAATAGGAGGATAGTGAGTGTTGTCAAAGTTATTCAACTCTAAAGCAATTCAACGCCACGAAGTTTTCCATTACCAAATAACTGGCGTAGTGTGAATGTGTGACGCAGAATGATTTCTTGTTTTAGTGAATATTTTATCATTCCGATACGTGTGCGTCTGAAATTTGGTAGAAAGCACACGAGCGCAATGCGAAGGGCTCTTGGATATGAAACGGTCGTAGTGTGTCCGTTGAAAATTGCAAGTTATACGATTCCTTATTTTTCGATTGAGAAAACGTCCGTCACTGATCGCGCGTGCGATACGAATTTATTTAGGATCATTACAATGTCATCTATTTACCACCTGTTCGCCATTAAATGATCCGCTAATAAAATTTCTTTGAGTTTACTGACTGCGTCCTTTAATTTACAGCCTCAAAGCTTGTCATCATATTCGTGTATTCAACCACATCACCTCAATTCGTAAATATGTTATCCGATGGTACTCATTGAAGGTGAGCGGTTCTTATAGATATAGCTATTTACCGTCTAAATCGATACGAGTTAGCTTATTTTAAGAAGTTTAGATAAAGCTATTTATTCATACGTTAACTGAAATTTGCTAAAAGTCGAATTTAAAATTCTTATTTTATATTTTATTTGGCTTTCTCTGTCCTGGTGACTAAAAATGACTACAAATTTATAAATAACATACACTTCAACGTGAGAATAAACACAAACATCTATCAAGAGCTTTATTAGAAACATCGCAAAAAATGCACTTTTATTTGAAAACACATATTAAATTACATATCAAACATCTAAAAACGTTTGAGTAAGTGAAACAAAAAACCTCTTCACAGTAAAAATATTTACAAAAGTATGAAAGGCCTTTGGACATACAAATAGCAGTGATAATAAATTAATATAAGTTATAATAATAGTTAAAATGAAATTTATACCCATCACTGAACGATTAGGGATATATTCATTTCGCCAAAACGTTTGTAACGTCCAGAAGGAAGCTCCAGAGAACCCACATACTATACATTTTTTGTGTATATTCTTCATCAGCATAAAGTTCGGAATTGATTTAAGCATGTCCGTCTGGCAGTCTATGTAATGTCTGTAAGCTATCGACTTCAAATTTGCACGCAGATTAGTAGTGAAAATGGGTTAAATCGGCTGAAGGACATGCCTATAGCACTACGTACACCGAGAGCACATCTGTTTTGCAGAAGGAATAAAAAATTGGATTTTTGCTTATTACTCGTAGACTACATCAGGTAAATCTGCAAAAACTTGAACATTTATTCTATGGAGAATGCTGTAGTACCTGTGCGAAGTGAGAAAAATTGACCACACCTACCCAATATTATAGACTATCAAAGTTTAAATTTTTTTCGACACCTCTACAACGCGCAAGCTTCAAAAGCCCATAATATCTACGAATTCTTGCAATTAGGAATGTACTTATGCATGTCCGTCTGTCCGTCTGCGCAACCGCGCGGTAGCTGTGATAAACATTCTCCCGTGCGTAAAAATAAAGAGCCAACTGGTCAAAGGAGATGCCTACAACGCCCAACTCTCTATGCAGCAAAAACTATGAACATCTTTGCTTTCCCTATGTTTTGCTTTTTACTCATAAAATTCACTTTTCCATTTTTATTCTGAGAATAGAAATAATCACCCGCGTCCGCCCAATATTATGTAGTATGAAAGTTTAATTATTTTTTTTCTTTTAGTTTTTTTTTTTAAGATAAAGGCGATGGGTATAGAAGATTCGGTTCCGACCGAATTAATTTTCTTGCTTGTTTATTTTTCTTTCTTTATCATTCAATATATCGTGCATTACTTTGGATTATCTATTTCCGCTTAACATCAGCGAGCGATGCTTTTAGTGAGCGTTTCGCATTCTTACTTCAGTGTAGGAAAACAAACTTCGATAATGCCTCTTCAAAGTTGCTTGTTATTTTTAAATATATTTTGGACAATCTCTACTGCTTGACGTGATTCCATATATATTCGGTGCCTTCAGAAGATCAACTTTATACCGGCCATTCCAAAACTTTAATGTCTTCCTATAGAAACCAATCATTTATAATCCTTGTCGCACGCTTTAAGTGCTGATCCAATCAGATTTTGAAACCAGCCGGTTTTGTTCTCTACCATATGCAAAAAAAAGAAGAACCCTAATATGTAGCCAGCAGTGCAGTGTAGTTTACATGGTGTGCACAAATGTGATGCCATCCCGTGCAACTCTATTAATTTTCCTCCCTAACATCGTTCTTCTGCTGATGATACAAGAGCGGCCAAAAAGCTGCGCACCATCCAGATTTCTGCTTCGCCATTTATCTGGCACGCTCACAACGAAAACCTTATTAAAATCGTTCGCTATTTCTTTTGACGGCCACAGATTCCAGCAGTCTTGATATCGGCTTGCATGCTTTATTTTTTCTTAAGTAGGTAACATTCTCTCCTATTAATCTACTGGCATTATAAACCAGTTTTCTGGACCCCTTTAATGTATTCATTTTAGTCGTCTCACTTCCTCCCTGTCGCAAATCCACAATATCTTTCTTTTGGCGGAATACAATAAGTTTCTCCGGCCACTTTGATTTTTTATGAAAGGATGTAAATAATTTAACATAAAAAAAAAGATAATGGGTAGTGAAGAGCGTCTTATTTAAAATAGAAATGGTTTCTACACCGCTTTTGCACTGTTTTTCCGACCAAATCCGGAGCACATTCTTTTTGTGCATAATGAATCGGGAAAATGAGAAAAAAGACAAAAAGATGAGGAGGCATGTTCAAGTAGAAGAATATGTTCTTTATCGTAGAGCCAAACAATGTTGTGAACTAAGAATAAAATCTTTTAATTACTTAGTCTAAATAAAAGTATGTTTTTTGTTATATGTTTTCGCTTAAATTTGTGCTATCTATGTTTCAGTGGCTGTATGTATGTTCTTTCTCGAAGGAACGATTTAATGCGAGAATAGGCCAAGTGACTGCTTCAATTTATTTATTCGTTCTCTATTGTGTAGATTCGCAACCATTTTGGCGTTTGACGTTAAGGTTGAGAGAGAAGCTCAAGAAATGGCCGATTCGTTGGGCGTGAAGATTTTTCAAGCCGATATCATTTATCATCTCTTTGATAAATTTATGGCGTATCGTGAAGAACTTAAACTAAAGAAACGTGAAGAATTTCGTTCCATTGCGGTCTTCCCCTGTAAGCTCACGGTAAGCCAATTAACAATTAATTATTACTATTTATTTATTTTTAAAGTAAAAAAAAAAAAAAACGTCAACACCAACTATTGAATTTCACTTTAAAGAAACCAGTGTGAATGTAACAGTTGTAAATAAAAGAAAACCAAGTGAGAAAATTGTATTCGATTGTAACCGAATCCTCTATATATACTCATCATCGCTATCCTATTTTTGTGGAATAATTTTGTGCAACCGTATATCGTGCATCTGGTATAGTTTGTGAGCAAAAGTGGTCACCGTTTTTCTTATACAGACGTGTGGGCGTGGTGGGTGTGTTGCTTGAAAAGTGTGGCTTATTTTCAAATTCTTTTACAAGTTTGTAAAAGAATGTTTACCGGACAGATGGACAAGTGAACAGACGGACATGCCGAATTTAAGAATGGCCAAGAATTTTTCTACTTAATGGTGTTTTTGAAACTTGTTCACCGTAACATTGCGTAGGCGTGCTTAACTTCTCCCATTTTTGCACAGATACTGCAGCATCGCCTATAGTTTATATATATATATACCCGTTCACATTCCAATGTCGACAGCTTCATTTTTGCGGGCAAGAAAATGTTTTAAACAGACATAACACAGCGGGACAGATGGATAAATGCACATGCTTAAATCCATTCAGGATTTGAAGCTGATCAGAAATATATACGCTGTGTGGGTTCTCTGAAACAAAATGATTATTTTCCTCATCCTTCGCTGATGGGTAGAAATATTTACCATGTATAGCTCGGAATATGTATGGTATGCTGACTCGGGAAACTTTTATAAAATTTCTAAAATTAACATCTTTATGAATAACACATACGCAATAGTCAGATCATACTATCATTTTATTCTTCATGTGAATTCGTCCGATTAAAGGGAAAGAACGAACATTTTTAAGGAAAAGTCCTAAAGACAAAGGATATCCACGTTAAAGTTGTAAATATGACGGGAGTCTGTTCTTTCGCAAACTATAGTTGGTAAGTGAGCGCTCTACCTGGCCGAACGAAGTGACTCGTAGACATTTGAAAAAGGAATGGCCTTCGAGACACGGGAATTTGCGCTGTGACTCACTTTCGTGAAAACCGACCTTTAAAATACTTTTCATATCAACTTTTTTTAATAAACCCAATATTTACTCACTTTATTAATCGAACGCATTAGTCGCTAATACGCGGCTTGCAAACATACGTATCGTTATTTGCTCACATACACGGCTTCGCATAAAGAGAACTACTAATTAATATCTATACTATGGCTGTTAACGATAAGTGTCTTCCTATGTAACCAAAATGTCAGTCAAAAGCGTTCATAATAAAAAGACCGATAAAGATAAGCGGACAAGGGGAATAGGTGATAAGTGTTTTTTGTAAAGAAAGATGAACGATGTTTGTTTTTCAATGGCCAGAGTTTTTATTTTAAAATTCGTTGAGATAAAAATTGATCGAATCGCATTTTCTCCCATTTAATAGGTACTAAGGGGCATGTATGGCATACTAAGAGCTATTGTCCGTCTGATCTCCGTATTGCGTTAAACAGACTTTTATATTTCCTTATACTCACGAAATTTGAGAAAGTCTCTATTAATTGGGTGGGTTTGGTTTCTCTGCAGTACGATCAGGTATTAGAGCGTAATCGTGTGTTTCGGTAGTTTTGGGAGCTGTCAACTCTTGAATACGAATATAAATGTCATCCAGTGCCGATCAGTCAAACGATGGCAAATTTATCAAAAACGGATAGCATGTCCGTCGTAAGCGTACCAGCAAACTTGTTAGTTATAACCAATTTTATGGCAATAGAATACCAGCTCGTTGTAAAAAATATCTATTCCTTTGACTCGCTCGCTTACAATTGTAGCAAATATTCGAAATAAAAACTATTATCATAGATAACTAAGAATTTATTACATTCTATTTGAAGGTGCTGCCACTGTACGTATTCAACTCTCGTGATCCAATTGTAATTGGCGTTATGGTTGAGAACGGCATTGTTAAAGTTGGTACGCCCTTATGCGTTCCCACCAAAGATGTAAGTACAGCGACGTAGATTTGAATTGAAAAATTGAAAAATTGAAAAATGTTTAGAACGACTTCAGCAACAAACAAGGATTGCGTTTCTGTTATTATTTTGTCGACATTCCTATTTCTAACAAAGTATAGTGAACCACACTGGACATATTTGTGCGATTTATATATTACTCAGAAATATATATCAAAGACATCACATAACATAATGCTTTGATTTAGTCGGGCAGCGTATATCTTCCTGTCCGTTGTTAGAAAATTTTGAGTTAGGCTAAGAGCGTTGGGCAAATGCCTTTTTGCGCCAGCGAAGTGGCCAGAGTAAATGTGGTTGTAATCGACTAATTAAACTTGGGTTAACTAACCCTTAAATGGATGACCCTGCAAAATTTTTCTAACCAAGTAATCGATGAACGTGAGTTTAGGGTTACTGCGAAGAACTTTTTTGCTCTCGGCTTTTTAGCGATTGCAGTGCGCTTATTTTCAAACCAAGTCGATTAATTGAAAATTTTGTACAAAGCGTCAGCTTCTTGCACACTTTGTCATCATACGAGCGTTCTAAACATAAACAGGCGAATGCGTCTTAACCGATCTAAACCGATCCAGATCAAAAAAGGTGAGTTCTATGGAGTCTCTGATGTGGATTTTTGGACGGTACAAATTCAAGGACAAAGTTAGTATTACATCTACCTTTCGCCAATGTAACGTGTCTAAGCCTCCCAGATTTTTATAACAAGCACAGAATAATATGGACACATTGCGTCTATCTGTTTATCCGTCTGGTTGTGCGGGATAGCTTATCGGGATGTGTGAATGATTCAAAGGCAAACGCAGTTCAGGCTGCGCACAGTAAGATAACACCCAAACCTGCGTAGCCTGGGATAAGTCCAAAGAACAGCAAGTCATGAAACGTTCGTTGTCCATGCAGGGTAGGTTGTCTAAAGTAGAACTGCTTCTGGTATGACGATGCACTTCCGATCAGACCACCGGGATGAATACCTTCTTATATGACTGCTGGCTACAGTCATTCGGGGAGCATTGTGGTGGCCAAAGATCCGTGAGGCTTAGCAAGAAGCGAAAAAACGCCTCACATTCATTTTCTAGTCTGTTACCTCAGGAGTAGTACGTCCCCCTTCTAAATGGCGATTATCCTACTGTTTGGAGGCGTTGATTATCGCTTATCATCGCTCATTACTTATATCCTCAAACGGAAAGAGTGATACAAATTTCGATATGTATTCTACGGGTGATACGGCAGCATGACTGTACAAAAAGGTCACATCAAAATTTAGTGATTCTATAAAAGATTCGTCACTAGCCGTTTATCGTCTTCTTACGTGTTTCATTAATTTTAAAATTTAAATCTTCGCTGAATTTTGGGCTATTCTTCGGTGCTGCATAGAGATATGCGAATTTTCGCCATTCTCTTTCGAATTTCTGCTTGTTTGTTGCAAATCAAGTAACAAAATTAGTCGCGTCTCGTGGTTAGTAGGTCTAAAAAAATTAAAAGAAAAACTAACACGTGCAGAAATAGACTATAATTCAAGGCGAAACGCTTACGGACAATACAAGCCAAGCTATTTTTATGCACACACACTTTTTTATTTATCTACCATTTAGCCATTTATTGATTCAGGTGTCCCAACCATACCGCTGCGTACGTATATTTCCATGCACACATGATATATGTTTACTTTTATGAGAAGTATTGCGTTCTCCTTTAGTTCAAATTAATCGCGTTTAAATGAATTAATGATGTTGACAAGAACTGTTATGTGTGCGTATGGTACAACAAATCAATCGAACAAATTAAGGAAGTTTATCATTATATCACAAACCATTATACACATTACAAACACCCAGCAGAAATCAATTCAAAAAACACTTAACACGTATATCGAACGTGCAATGTTTAGGACGTCTATGTGTACGAAAATGATTTAGTTTTGTTGTGTTTGGTCAATGGTGGATGAGGGAAGGCGTCGATTGAGATGCAACCTTTGTCTTGAATTTCGGTTCGATAACTGCTACGGGTAGTATTGTGAGAGTGCATTGAAATTTGCAGATTGTTTCTTAAACTGTTCCGAATAAGTTTGTTGGCGAACCAATTAACGTGAGGAAAGAATTGACAAAGTGACGGAGTTTACTTGAGTGATCTATCTTTTGTTCTTTATTTTGGGCTTGTTGCTATAAAAATCTCCTAGCCTCTATAAAAATGTATTTCGGCGACCCAGTCAGATGCACTTATCCATATTGTCGCGGACTCTTGCCGGGATAGAGACGCAGAAGTTTTGTGCCTTTAGGTTTTTAAACACTAAAGTTTAAACTGATGAAGTGTGATGACCAAATACAGAAGGTACTCTACTACTACTCTTCGCCTCGTTAGCGATCCGATTTTAAAAAAGAAGACAACATTGAATTTTTTCTACAATCGTAACGTATTGACGGCCCAAAGAATATCTTTTTTATCGCGCGACCGTAAGAGATGAAAAACGCTTTCTTTTGGGGTAAAATTGCCGATCGATTTTTGCTTTTGTTCATTTTTCATTAATTGAGTCTTAAAGCGGTTCAACAAATCCCTGCAGGACTACTTTCTAAATGGTCGGGCGTTACCGAAGCTATTCAGTATCCGACGTATTCCTTTAGCGAGTATTTTTTTACTTTCTCTGTTTTTCAACTGGACTTCCATTCTTGGCTCTGCACTTCTTCTTACGCATGAAAAATAGAAGAAGTAAGGAGAAGCGTATCATCCTTGAGAGGGAAGTTCTATGCAACGGCAATAACTCGATTTGCTTAGTAATTCTAATAAAATTACAAATTGCATGTATAGCTATTATAGCTACATATATATAGCACATAACACATAATAAGTGCAATCACACATGCGAACCGCACCATATTTATATATAGGCATGCACATGTAAGCGCATTAAAATATGTTAAGATAGGTTCTTGTTTGCCACGGAAGCTTTCAATCCAACGCATACATGCATTGAAAGCGTATAAAAATGTTTATTCATGTGGCTGTGTAAACGCATGTGTTGGCAACTGTCAACTTTACCGGCACATCCTGTTTAAGTATTTGTTGTTGCAAATCTTTAAAACTTGTTTGGCAGCGTTTCTTATTAAATTTTATACCAGTCGTCGAAGGATGGAAGTACGCTAGACTTGTTACTCCTTTTGTAACAGCAAAAAAAAAAAAAATAAATAAATAAATAAATAAATAAAATTGCATAACGTGTATGCGTTCTCGGTTATCTTAAGATTTTGAATTAATTTAGCCCTATCCGTACACCTGCGGCCAGCTGCTGATTGAAGCTCTCATCTATGCAAAATTCATATAACCATCTAAAAAGATAGCGTACACTATCCCAGTTTACATCCTCACAAGATCAAATATAATAAGGAGGATCGTATTATTCCAGTACCCGTCAACGAGTGGCACCTGAAATAATTTTCAGAATTTTGATCAATAATTTATGACTACGAGTAGACAGCGAGCTAAGTAAATATTTTCCGAGGCTGTATCTAAGGATTAAAAGCAAGAAACGCTCAAGCGCTCAATTTAACTTAACTTATATCACTTTATTATAATATATAGCCGCCCGAGGTGGTTAGTATTTATCGCACTAAGACGTATACAATTTTCTTATTTGTTCTGGTGTTTTCGTACTAATGCTTATTATGTGTACATACGTGTTGTTTGTATTTGTTTATTTGTTTGTCGCTTTGTTTCTGGAATGCTACATAACGCTTGATGTACGCCGGTATGTTTGGGTTATATTTTATATCATCTCCGTTGGTCTGATCGTTTGTACAAGAATGCTATTCATTGATAATTATAACTTCCGCAATTATATGCAACAGTATGTTTTACATCCTGTTTGGTGGACACAATCATGTGTAAGTTAACTGCTGTGTAGTGTTATCAGAGTACATATAACAGGGGGGATTCAGCTTAACTGCGCTCATCACGAGACGGGGGTATGCTAACTTTATAACTTCGTATGCTACGCAATTAAATGTGCATATCGAAGAGAAGACACTCTTGCGCAATAATTGATATAAATGGACTTACGTTTGTCTCTACTATTCGCAAAAATTTTAGGCAACAAAAAGATCACCATTCCTAATAAATAACAAAGGTGAGCGATAAAGCTCGGGTTTATGGACGGCGCTCAGTGGATAAAGCATAATTTTCTGTATGGATGTTAGTTTATTGTTTGAATTCGTTCGAATAGAGGGGGAGATGAAAGACAGCGGGCTAATAATAGTATTGGACTTCACTTTTTCACAACGCCGATATCGTCCCGCTTAGAGTTATCCAAATATAAAGGTAATTGGTCATGAGTTGGAAACAGACTTATATATATTCTTCGGCAGAAATGGTTAGCTGGCGATAGATTCGTTCTAAGCCGACCAAAAACTGTGTTAATATTCTTGTTTAGTTCTGAGCGTATTTCATATAAATATTTAAGTGGCTCCAGATTGATCCAACGCAGTTTAATTTTGATAGCTTCCTTTCTACTATTCTTGTCCGCAATAATTTCTCTATAATAAAACCGCAATTGAGACCAGATGCCCTGGTCTCTTCGTTCGTTCATTCACTTCGTAATTCATTACACCATCGTTGCCAGTTGCGTTATTTACCATTTATTATTGTTATTGTTGTTGTTAATTGCATTTTACATACGTGTACGCAATGTTGTGTTCAATGTCATTTAGAAGCAAATAAAAAAAAAGCTTAGAGTTGTCTGACACGTTTATAGTTTGATATAATTTCGGAATTGCTCTCTGCTTTTATATTTTCCTTTACATTTTTTTTTTTTATTTAACTTCACAAGCTGTGCGTGTACGTAAACTAAAGACTTCACTTTGAAGCCAAAAAATTTGATATTTAAGTTAAAATTTTCGATTTTCTTCGATTTAATGTAAAAGTGATGAGGAAAACAATCTAAGAACAAACTGTTCACCTCTTCATTATGACATTGTTGGTAGCAATATGGCGTGTGAATGTCTTTATCAAATCTCTGGGTCCATTTGTTACTTATTGAATTAAAAATGGGAATGTCTTTGATTTTCATTATCTCAAATCATTGAAGAAGATATTGGAATTGCCGAATATATTTGCTAAATGTGTTCCACAGTTGGTGGATTGTGAGGGCATTTCAGACTGGCTTTCTATAGCTAGCTCTAGCAAATATTTAAAACATCCTTTTGGTCAGTGCACCTTTTCGTTTCTAAATTATAGAATTTTTACGAGCAAAGCCGTCGTGCGTGTTCGCAAGAATTTACAGATTAATAATTACCATAATCTAAATTATATACACTTTTTTATAATGTAAGCGCAGCTAAGCCCAAGGTGCATCATTTGAAGGGTTGATCAGACTGTGGTTGTTAGCTAAGACGGTTTGCGACAATTTTCAGACTTCTTGATTAATTTTCCACAATCTGCATTTTCGAAGTACAGACAGACCGATGTGATTAAATTGACAAATATCAAATCTACAAATATATATATGTGCCTTATGCGACGTTTAATGCGTTGCAAATAATCGACGAGCAAACTAGTTTCACCTCAATCTTCGTTGGTTAGCATAAAAATGTTGATGCTTCACCGCAATTCTGCGATTTAATCGGATTTGAACTTGGCAATAAATAGCAAGACCAACTTAGAGCATATCATGATACGCCATTACATTCCGATTCCATGAAACACGAAACAATCGGAAATTTGCTAATAAATTCATAATTTCAGTCTCTACGGATGGTCGCGATCTTTTTCGCGCATTATTCTCGCTTATTGTCCACTTTTCATCTCAGATGAAAATTCATTCCCTTCAATTTTTCGCTAGTAATGGAATTGTGGTATTCAAATATCCATCTCTTGTTTTTTTCTCGTACAGCCTTGTGGAAATACATAGTTCGTCTTTTTTGGTTAATAATTAGTTTCCAGCGATTATTTGACCAGAACAAAGCGTGTCTTGAATATCGGCATTTTCAGGGCGAAATTGAGCGAGCCACTTGCATGCTGTCGATTGTGATAAAGCATCTTCGTCGTAATCAACGTGAATTTTCCCAGAAGCCGCGTTACCGCCTTCCTTTTCTTCCTTTCCGTTTTTGTTTTAATTGCTTGTAGAGTGGCAACTTGCCCTAGTGTTGGAGTAAGGGTTAATATCACTAAAGTTAGGCGACTCGTCTAAAGTCATATAATAAGCAAAATGCTCCTTATGTTCTTATTGACGCTATACTTTCAGCCTTTGTAGTATTAATGATATTTTTCATTTTAAATAACAAGTGTTCGAACTTAAGTGGTGAGTGTTACAAGTTCGCTGTGAATCGAAGATGTTGTACATTTTTTTTTTTTTTTTTTTGTTCTGCGAACTTAACAAGCAGGCAATATTCTGACCACATTACACTTCCCTTACTTAACATAAAATCAGAGTCAAACGTTAATAGTAATTTTTGTTAACCACTTCCACTTCCTAATTGAAAAAAGTCGTCTCACGTAAAACTAAAGCGTCTGGAAGACCATGACTTGAGAAAAAAAAGTTTTAATAGCGCGTTAAGCATAACATGAATTTTGCTGAATATGTCTTTTGAACTCAGGGTAAGTGAAGTGAACCCTTAATATGCTTTTAAAAAGATATGTATAAACATAAGTTCACTTACATGCGATAAGAGAAAAATGTGTAACATGATATACTTAAATGCATTCATTGGCCTGTGCACGGTTATAAATTTACCTGTGTGTGTGCTACGGCTATTGTTTGAGCGCACACTGGCGGTTTTTCAGATGAAATGCACGTCCGTTTATATTCAAGTTTGCGGAAGTAAATTTATTATTCATGTCATCCTGTGCAAGCAAGTATTCGTATTTAGAAGAATTGAATATTTTTTTTCAACATGCAACGCATGCACATAGAAAACCTACGTACGTAGGTACACAGTCAACAATGTACTTTTTTAATTTCCTACTATGCCGCGATATTGCTATCAAATACAGTGAACCTTGTGTTTTGCTAAACTATTTCTTTACAAAACAATTCAAATGGTGTTCGAATAATCTCTTCTCAACAATGCGATCTATTATTGTATTACAGATGTTTACGTAGCCGCTGCATACGAGTATGGTATTCAAATGCAACAGGCAATCTGAAGTAGTAGACGTCTAAGAGTGTTTTTTTCTTTTTGATTTCACTTTTTTTCTTTTGCTATTAATATGTATGTAAGTAGTTAGATGTACGCAAAAAAAATAAAAAAAAAAAAATAAAAAAAATAAAAAAATAAAAAAATAAGAAACGCGCAAACACACACACACACACACACACACACACAGGTTGTTAAAC